>WTSP01009746.1:0-77010 GCA_025331215.1 Actenoides lindsayi
TGGAAATCTGCCCTTAACTCCAGACAGGGCAGTTGGGTAGAAGAGACTGAGCTGAAAAGTAAAATCACTGAACAGAATTAGTTCTCTTCTAACTCAAACCAGGACAGATAAACTCTGTTGGTTTAACAGAAGACTGCAAAATTTCTGCTGAATGGGAAGGTAGCTGATACTTAAAGAGAAAGATTTCGTAATTAGATTTGCTGCTGTTTCCCGATGACCTTACATACTGATTTCATTCACTTGAGCCTCACTGAAATTTGTCACAGTATTTCTGCTGCCTGCAGTAGGCTCTCCATTAGTGTGTATGTGTGTGTGTGTGTGTGTGTCCCTGCATGGCCACGCTTGGTGAATGTCCTCTAAACATTTTTTATGTATTTATTTTTAGTGCCGTGGTGCAGGGGCCTGATGAGCAGCGTGCAGGTGGTGATCCATGCTGGAGCAACCTACTGATGTTCTCCTCCTGGTAAGTTTGGCTCAACATTTTCAAAAGTGGATTAAGCTGCTCTGTTGATTTAGCATGCAAAAACTTTGTTAAAATAGTCAACCAAGGTAGGCTAATAGCAATATTAAACTCAGCATTCTTTAAAATGCCTTCGGGGCAGAAAAGCCAATATCCACTGAAGGCAATAGGAGGTCTACTGCTGTTACTGTAGTGTATTCAGTTCTATTAACACACATACACACATCTATACACACACATTCAGTAGCCACAGAATAAAGATGGATTAATCATCCCAGCCAACCAAGAGTTGTATTTCTAAAAGGTGATGCCATGACTGATGGATTCCTATTCAGTGTAGTTTATATATACAATATTCAGATTAAAATTATATTGGAGGAACAAATAGTGAAAACATCATGATTGTATTGAGGTTGAACAATTATAATCCAACTAACTACGCTGTTTAAATATTCATTTTTATGAAAGACATTCATTATGCTCTTTGTCTGATAAGTTGCTCTCACTTGAGACTCATTCCAGTGCTCAATCTCTGATAGAACATTGGGAAAAAACCCATAAAATATTTAAATGCTCTCATTCTATTTTGGACAGCATGTCTTGACAGTGCATCCTACACTTCATTTACAACAAAGCTAACAATTTTTGCCACTTAGAGATAGCTGCAGCTGCTCTGAGGCAGGAAGTATTTGCTACTATGGGTTAAAAAGAGAATTGCTGGGAGAGCACAGACTGAAAACTAAAAGGCCCTGGACTAGCCTAACATTTCTGAGACTTGCACTGAACCACCATTCTGAGTTACAGGGTCGATAACCACGTTTAGACACACTGCATGGCATCCAACATAACACACACTACCATCCAGCTTAATATGTAACACCAGCATCAGAATGGCATGGAATGGGATCCTTCTCCATTAAGGCTTTTTAATCTCTTAGCTTGTGTTTTGTTCTGTCTTGTTCAGTGCAGCTTCCACCAATCACTGTACAGACGTACCAAGTACAGCTGAAATTTCATGCGCTTGCTAAGCCACCTCTTGTTGAATGACTGTGTCTTAGACTGCCTTGCAGTGCTAGCATCATTTTTGCCGTGTTCTGGTTTTAGACAGCCACCTCTCCAGCAAAAAAAAAGCTTCCTTTCAGAGGGGAGAGTATCAGGCTGTGATAATCTGGATCACTTTTGTCTTTGTGCTGAAACCCTTTCTGTTAGAATAACACATTATTTGAAGACAAACTAAAAAAAAACCAACCAAAATGCCTGTATATTATTGGGCAGAGTCTAGCCACAGGAGCTCTGCGACTTCCTTTTGGCTAAGCTCTTAAAACTTGAATTCTTATATGAATATTTTGTGGAAGGCCAAGCTTTTTCAGGCTACATCTGCCTCTGTACTCTCTGTAAAGTTTGCCAGGAATATTCTGAATGCAGAGTTGACCCACCGTCACCAGCCACCCTCTGTAGCTGCTCTCAGCTAAAACCTGCCAGCACAGCCTTTAGGATGACACTGTTTCAGCCAGGATGCCAAGGCCTGCAGCGAGTGGGGAGGGGGCTGTGGCTTGGTCCCCAGCACCTTGCAGTGCCCCAGGCTGTGGGCAGTGCTGGCTGTCCCTCGAAGCGGGTGCTTCAGGAGGGTGGCTGTTGGCCTCTGGCTCCCACCTGCCATGTGCTCCAGCGTGTCGGGCACGCAGCTCCTGGCTGCTCACAGCCCCTGCACCATCCCTGCAGCTGGCACTGCAAGCTTATCTTCCACATAGAGCCTTGAGCCCTGTCTAGTATCTTATGGCACAGATGGGGACTTTCAACACTTTTTTGTGGATTTATAATGAGCATAGAAGTTGTAAATGAGTATAAGATGCATAATCAGTTTGACTTCAGCCTTCTCCGTCCTCCTCCAGCATGTGCCCTGCTCTAGGATATCAGCTTTTCCAGGTGGTGCATTGTATTTTTGCCAGTGTTTGCATAATGCTTTGGCCAGCGGTGCTTCACTGACCTGCAGGGCTGGGCATGGCTGTAATGTAAATACAAATCCATGCCTTTGAGGAGCTCAGAGGTTGGTTGTGCCTCCCTAAGGTGAGGAGAGCAAGGAATGGTCACAGATGCTTTAGCTGCATGAACTATTTATGCACAGTATCAGATACCTAGAGATGAAGGACCCACTCAGCTTTTGGTGGCCATGGGGATTTTAATGATAGGAAAAACTTAGCTGACCGAAGCGTTCTAATCAAAATTTCTCAATGATGCTTTAGGAGTCACTTTTAACATATGTGAACTTAAAAACCTCTCTGTCACTAGACAAATGTGATGGAAATGGTCAAGGGGTGTTTGTGGAGTGCCAAATGCAACATGGTGTGAGACCCTTCCTTGGGGCTCAGAAGACCTATGGCAGTACAAATCCAGGAATACTATGCTGAACCTCACTGCATGAGGTGATATCAGCTGAATATTTCTGAGAAACAGCAGTTGTAGATGAGCACAGTGCCTCACAGCACAGATGATATGTAGAGTGAAAGAGATGGGACTGTACTACCTGAAATCCCTGTAGCAGGATGAGGGAGCGGAGCAGGACTGGGGGGATGCCTCTGTTTCGGGACCGTGCTATCCACTGAAGGTGAAACATGGCAGGATTTCCTGGGAGGGAGAGAGGATCAGCTCAGCAGAGAGGGAACATTTAATTATTGAGTATTTGCACTAGTGTTTGATGAACAAACATAACTCTTTAGTTTGTCCCGACACAGAGGGTTGTGGTTTTTATTTTCACAGATGTATTGTCAAGTGTTTTTACAAGCTGCCCTGGTGAATTATTTTCTTCCGCTATGGTTTTCTTTCTTTATAGACATTACTCATAAATAGGAGTTCTGTTTATTAAGAGGACCTTAAAAGCTGACTAGAGAACCCCCCAAATTCAGCAGATGCACATAGTATCATTTTAATGGGGAGTCTTAGTTGGTCTTACCCAGCCCTTTTGCCAACAACTGCATCTGACAGAATGGTTATGATAATAATCCCTTCCATGCCTGATGTTTTTGCAACACTGACTTATTCAGTAGCAATCATGAAGGATTATTCAAAGCACAGACTGTTCAGCAGGATGAAGAACAATGCCTTCACAAATGCAGGGTAATCAATGATTTCTATTTTCTTAGCAAGAATACTTTCAGTTGTACTGCAGACAGAATTCCCTCTGGTTGAGTAAGTTGCTCAAGTGGAAAATTTTTATTTAGCAGCGTTTGGTATGAGTCTTGCAAGTCTCCACTGAGTCATTAGGAGTGGGATAAAAAGTTCACTTTAGCTGAGATTTACATTCTGGCTCCTTCTTCTCAGGAAATGTTCAAGGCCAGGTTGGATGGGGCTTTGAGCAACATGGTCTAGTGGGAGGTGTCCCTGCCCATGGCAGAGGGGTTGGAACAAGATGATCTTTAAGGTCCCTTCCAACCCAAACCATTCTATGATTCTGTGATTCCTGGGTGAATATTGTTGGGAGAGGTTGTAGTAAGCCTGTAGGTATTGGCTAACACCTCTCCTCCCCATTCACCCAGAGCAGCCGTGGGAGCCTCTGGTCAAGGGCTTCCAGAGAACATCACCCAGCTTTCTAAAATTCCCCAGCTATAGCTCCAAACAAAACAACTGAAATTATGCTTAAATTTTTAATGATGCTTCAATTTGATGGAACATGGTTTTATTCTGTTACAACAGTGTTTATCAGAAGCCCCTAGACTTCACTGATCATCAGCAAGATCAAATTTATGCCTTAAACAGTTTGATAAAAGCCAGGTTGACCAGAGATCCAGGAAGCTACAGAGGGCTGATTTCAGTTTTACCTGCACTTCCTAATTAATTTCTCCAGAACCACAAACAATATACAAGTTCTCTTACTACTTGATTGACCCTAAGCTGTCAAGACCAGCCTCTTCTCTGAATGCTCTGCTGTGAGTGGCAGGTCTCTCCTTTTGGGGATGTTCTGCCCTGTGGAGCTGTTATTGATTTGCCTCAGTGCAAACTTGTGCTGATCCAAACCACTGGCCCCTACTGAAGTTACTAGAGAGTCTGGCCTTCTCCTTGAGTCTTCTTTCACTCCCATTATAGAGGGGAAAGAAAAGGAAGATATTACTGTGAAATATTTTGGTTGTATCTTGATGTAGAAGGGGAAGAAAATATATACTAAAGTACAGGTGGGAAGAGAAAACACTTTCCTAGAAAATGTGTTTTCTGTACATATTTCACTGGGTTATCTTAGAGCTGTCTGGGTGAATGAATCCGTACACTCTCTGGTCACCTTACAGATCTGTGCCTCACCTGTTGCTAACAGTTTTCTAACATTTCTGGAGACACGGGGTGGTTGGAAAGATGAATAAACGTGTCCTGCAGCTTTTACAGCGGCTGAGCTCCAGTGGCCCCTCTCTGGATCCAGCTGGAGCCTGGCACAGAAAGAGAGGGCAGCAAGGCAACTCTGCCCTTCTCCTCCCTCAATGCCAGGCTCTGCATTAGCTGAGCCAGGCTGGCTCTGCAGCCCCCAGGCTCTGCAGCCCCCAGGCTCTGCTGAGACACACCGCACTTGCGCTAACCCCAGGGGCCAGAAGACAAACAGAGCACCTTTGGAGGAACCCGAGTGAGTAACAGCAGTGCCAGCTGGAAAGGTTAAAGGCCACTCAGCACTCACACTGCAGTAGGTTAGCATGGCTGGCCTCCCCCACCAAAAAACCAGCTAAAGATGGCACATTTAGCCTCTTCGTGGAGTTACCAGAATGCTTTCGCTGAAGCAGAGCAAGCAAAGCCAATTCAAACATTAACTGTTTGTCTGCATGGGGGACATCTGGCCAGCACCCTGTCCTCTTGTGAAGGGATACCTGAGCTAGCTCTCTCTGAGCTAGTTCAAGAACAGCGAGTAATCTAACCAGACTAGCGTGGCACTCTGCCCAGACCAATTTATCTGTCTTTTCAAAGGCAGGAAGTCTGACAGGTCTGCTTTCTTCAGTGCCTCAGTTGTCACTAATGAGCGCTGTGTAACTAGAGCCTCTGAACGGCACAACAATCAATTTAAAACAGCTCTTGCAAGAACTCCTTGAAGTTGAGTTCTCAGCCCTGTTAATGATGCGAGATGAGAGTCCATCTACATAGACTGGCTGTCTAGAGTAAGCTGGCATGAAACCTACAGAAGTGCAACACGAGGTAGAAAACAAACACATCTTCATGGCTGGAAACATACACTCCATCTTTCAGCTTCCGAGGGTCGTTTCAGAAATACCAGGGTTGGCCAAGCTGTGCACCTATTACACGGAGTCAAAGCTAAGACATCAAGGACTGGGGACAGCGCTCAACTTGTGCTGAAAACAATCCCCCCCCTCAGGCTGTAATGACCCTGCTCCAGCTACCCCTGCCTTTGGAATTCCGCAGCGTGCTGTTCAGCCAGGCCATCAGCGAGAGGGCAGCAGAGATGTTCAGCATCCCTGCCTGGCCCTGCCTCTTGGCTTTGACATTGTTATCAGGTTTTCACTTCTTTTGCCTGTTTAATCTATTTCATTTTCCAACGCCATTAGCTGTCTACTAAAGTTATTTTCTTTCCAGGCATTATTAACTGTTTTTTATTTTGAGATGCTATTGACAGGTATATTGTGGGCAAACTGATACCTGATGCAATAATACATTAGCTACAGCTCAATCCTAGCTTCCCGATACATATTAGAAGAAAGCATTCTGTTATACACATGAGATCCTAATGAAGTCAACACAGCTGCTCATGTGTAAAAACAGCAGAATTTGATCCACCGAGTTCATCTGGATCTGGCAGCTCTCCAGCTTTTCTGAACTGAACTATTGTTTCAGACATCAGTCGCCACTAGGAGCGAGTAACATTCAGCATCAGAGCGGCACTTCCCACCCATTGTCCTCTCTAGGGCTGATTAAAATAATGTAACCTCCAGAAAGATAAAATCAACAACTCTATTTACATTCATTGCTTCAGGGGATATTAGTTTACATTATATTGTAACATTCAAAATAATATTTATCATAGCCCGAACCAACTCTTTGCCTGACACCATTTGTAAAAGTCAATGAAAACAAATTAAAATACCAGCTTTATGGTTCTGTCTCCATTCCTCAGCTGTCTTTCCTCTAAACTGAAGTTTTATTTTGTCCCCTTGACTCCACTTTTGTTCTGGTTTTCCTGTTAAACTCAGAAAGAACAAAATGGTCTGTCTACTCTTTTCTCTTCAAACTCTGCTATGCCCTCTCCAGAATATGGTAACCAATTCCTTCCTCCTATGCTCTTTTCCACTCTGGCACAGGCTACAATGCTTCAGAGAAGGGTTTAAGATTTTTTTTGTTTCTAACCCATGATCAAAGCTCTAAGATACAATCTTTTTTCCTTTTCTAAATGTCTAATGGGCTCATCTGCTCTGATCACATCTCAAGTGCTACTGCATTTTTTCCATTGGTTTTGAATGTAAAGGATGTCTTAGACAGGCAGTATCTTCCTGAAAATGACCTCTCTCTTACCTAAGGCTACTTCATTAACTTCTTTCACACCTATGCTCAGATGCTAAATAATACACTTATTTTTCCACGATGCTACAACATTGTTTAGTCTGTTAATGTGGTATGATTATCATCATCATCATCTTGGCCATGCCTTCTTTGCAGGTTCCTACCTGTGTATATTATCTGTACATTGCTTCTCGAAATTTATTTTGATTCAATTCAATAGGAAAGAGTGGTTTTTGTGATGCACTCATACAGTCCCAAGCCTGAAGGGTTTCTACTAACAAGGATTGATAAGCACTGCATAAGTATAAATCACAAAGTCAACAGTATCTTTAATTTATATAGAAGGAACAGCAACTATCATTTCAGGGTTTTTTTTACTGCATACATATTCTCATGCTTGCCACTGCTAAAACAGATATCTAGAACGTGGAGATTCTGCATAATGTAAGGTACTGGAAATGCAGGATGATGAAATAATTTAAAAAAACAAAACAAAGCAAGCAAAGAATAATCAACATACTATGACTTATGCAAACACAAAAAAAACCCCAAACACACACAAAGAAGCACCAAGAAACAAATTATTAGTGACACTAGAAGCTTCCACTGTATTCTTCCACGTTTTCATATTACTTGGCAGACAAAAGGAATGAACCTAATGATAAATTTCAGTAAAGTTTAATGCTTTGTCCTGTGACAGATCATGGAACAGGGCAGGGAAGTAGTTTTGTCCAAAGTATGCATTGAGTCTGAATTATACAGCGAATTCAACACTAGTGTAAGATGGAAAAATATATCACCACTGCTACTGTCTCCTGAAACACACACGGGTTCAGTACTTCAAAACCTCCAACTCATCCCCCCACTGCCTCTGAAGACGTGCCAGCAGGTAACTGCTTTTGGAACTAATACTTTGGCCTTAGAGAAGGCCATATTAAAACATACTTGATTTTGTAGGTCTCCCTCAGAACTCTCTTCCTGCCAATATGTAAATAAGATGCTAATCGAGAGGTGCGCAGGGAAAGCATATTCTGACACGTTGGCGCAGAGCATTTTCAAGCAATACACAGCACATTTATCATTATGTTAATGTGAGGTCCCAAAGGCAGCATTGCCTTTAAGGCATACTTGAGCATGCCAAAGTTTTCCCTTCCGTAGGAGGCGAAACAGAAGATAGATTTGTCATTCACGGAAACGTGAAGATTCCCCGAGTTATGCACAGCAGTCAGAAACCCTAAAATAAAATAACACTTGGCTTTTGTGCAGTGATATTTTTTTCATTTGGAAACCATGAGCAGTTTTTATTACCCAGATTGTTTTCCCCCTTTTAGAGATGGCATAACCAAGGCAAAGCATTTAATACAATATTTGTTAAGATAATTCTGTTTGGAGTGCCATGCAGTTGGGCTGCTAACGGCATTAAAGACCAGTGGTTTCCTTTTCCTTTTTTTTTGTGACTTACACCTGAAAAGACGACTGTCTAGATAAACAGGCAACCAAACAACAGTCAAAGAACACAAGATCAGAGAGAACTCCTAAAGTGTTTGCCCGAGCCACTTGCTCAAGGTCACACAGCGAGTCAGCGTAAGGGCTGGGTAAAGATTCGTGACTCCCGTTTCTCAGCTCATTCCAACCTCCGTGTCAGATAAGACTCCAGAAGCTTAAAAGATGTTCCAAATGTCATATGAATCTTCTTTGAAAAGAGATGCAAATCTCAAGGATATGGCTTATGGGAATGTTCTGAGAACAGCTTTTTCCTGGGAGCTTTAGGTGATGAGATTTAGCTGTATTTCTGTATCAGTAAATGTCCCCAAACTTACAGGTATCCCAAGTTTAATTTGAAGATGTAATTGATAATGACTTATCCTGTAGCTCCTTATTTTTCCCTTTCTTCTACTTCTTTCAAAAGCAAGACACAGAAAAACAATTAAAATATACAAAATTTAAGGTAAAGGAAACCCTTCCAATACAGAACTCAATGATTGGCTGGTTAAATCCAGGTCCTTGCTGCCACATTTAAATATACAGGCACAAATGCATCAAGAATCACTTTAACAGCAGCTCAATCTCTTCACTTTCTTCTCTCTTTACTAAAAGGCTGCTCTAGAAAATGAATTGTCTCTCATAAAACCTAGATCCCAGACATTTGCACACTATTAGCTATCCTCAAACCGTTCAGCAAAAGGCAAACAAATCCCTTCAAACAAAGAACAGCCACTTACTTTGTTTCTTCACCTCTAGGGTGAAATGGCACAGGATGGGTTCAGAGGACGGACTGGACAGAAGTGTGTGCTCCATTTCTGTTTTAACCCAAGCACCCTGCCACCTCTCTGGTACCAGGATGCAGTTTGCTACTGTTAGGAACCTTCTGTTATGTTGTTTAGTGACAATGGGCTCAAGTATCAGAAATATGCTCTGGATTACCATGGATGATTACGTCCCCTCTGGGCCTGCTTACACAGTTACCTGGTTTTGCTGAGAATGTACATGGTGGCACAGACATGTCCTTAAAAAGGTACAAATAGCCTGGCTAAGGAATACAGAAATGTTAACAAAGGAAACCACGAGTTAACAAGATAATTAAAAGCAAATAAATAAATAAAAGAAGAATTGCAAGTTGGATAGAAAGCTCAGTAACAAAATAACACAGTAACTGTGAATGACTTTCATTAGCTGTGCTCTTTACAAAAATGAGGTAATTTACATCACCACTGCTGCCCCAGAGCTAGTTTGGAGTCTTCATTTGCTATTGGCATTAATAAGCTGAAAAATCAGAATCTGCATTTCAGGTGCTTCCCAGGCTGTGCATTCAGTTCATGGCAATCAGGCGAAGCAAACAATTATTTTCCCATTATCCAACACTCATTTACCAGCCTTTAAGACGGTGAAGTTTTATAAAATTAATTAAATGATAATATAAAATATAAATATAATACAACAAATTAAAGAAAGGTTCTTGGGAAGGCATAACGTTAGTAATAGTTCTAGACAACACTTTTTTTTGCAGCATTGCAGCAGGTATTTTAAAGGACCAAGTAAAGCTCTGCTCTGCACATCAGTAAACAGAGGAGAGTGAATATCTGCTGCTGTCTCTGACAGTGCTCAAGTTGCCTCAAGTTGCTGTTGTGACAGCAGAGGAACCTCTCCTCATTGTCCCTCGACCTTGCCACCACACTCAGACTGAACTTGAGGAGAGTGCGTGTTGACCTTCAGAAATGTTTAGTTGCAGTTCCCTTAAATGCCTGCTTCCCAAGCTGTAAAACTAACAAGCAAAGGTGTTTCATGAATTAATGAACAATATCCCTCCTCTTACCCAAGTGCACAGGTAAGTGCCCAGCTTTATCAGCACTTGCTACCCAGTCCAAAGGAGCAAAGAATAACTGAGCTTCAGGTGTCAGTGAACAGTTCACTCTTCTTTTTTCTTTATTGCATTGCATGGTAGATGTTCCATATTTACAGATGTATAACTCAATGTAAATAGTCCAGGAGCTGAAAGTAGAGCTCAGAAAAAGGTGTCATGAGCTTTCCCTTCATGTTGCCTTACCAGCTCCAGGCCCCAACAAGGGAGAAGACAGACAGGATAGGATAGGACAGGACAATGCACATCCTGACTGATACAGCAACATGAGCATGCCCATGAGCAAACCCAACTGGAGTCCCAGTGGGCAAGGAAAGGCGAGGGCAGTCTGGGGCCCTGAACCAAGCAGCAGCAAAGTCGTGCTGCAGGTTAGCAATGGAGCCCCGACCACCACAGTGTCCAGACTCAGACACACCAAAGTGCTAACCTGCCAAGATGCCACATCAGCAGCACGAAGAGAAGTGAAGGACACCACCCCCACAGTGTGTTTTACCTCTTTGTTAGTACTGATGCAATACTTATCTCCCTTCTTATTACCCAAAATTTATATACATTTATAACACAAATGTATATATTATAACTGTCTAGAAGTTTAGGTACAGCAAAGACTCCTTTTCTGCTGTGTTATATCAGGACTGTGATAACTATTTGCTTCCTATCAGAGAAAGAGACCTTCAGAAAGCCTATCTAAGCTTGCCAGGATTTACCAGGAGTGCTTTGTGTAGTTTCTCAAAGACCCAGCAGAGCATGGAGGATAAAGCTCCTTCTCCTGGGAAAGCTAGGAAAGACCTTCTTGCTTTGCCCTCCATGCTGGATTTGTCTTTTCCTTCATTAAAGTGGCATTATTTTCATTACCAGAAAGTCACCAAGTAGCATATTTTTTATTTACACTGATTATTAGTACATGGGTGTCATCCCTGGGAGACAGTTACTACCCAAAAGAATTACTGGCTATTAATTACTACCCCAAAACTCCACAGTCCAGGATCAAGTAGAGCAGGCAGCACAGCTATCAACATGAACCAGTATCCCTGCCTCCCTGCCTGCACACTGCCGGGACAAGAAGTGATTATTCCAATACAGTAACAAAATTAAAGATCCATGAGCCATGAAGGTGTGCTGGGGCATTTGATTAGACAAGGACTACATCAACCCTTACACCCTCATTAACAACCAGGGAATTTTACTTCTGTCTGTGTGCTGGGTATCCAGCACACTGAAGGACAAAGAGATACAGTGAAGCTGCCCCACTGCAGGAAGTACCTGCGTACTGTTTGAAGTGTATGAGGTCATTCATAACATAAAATAATTAATCATTATCAATAATAATAAAATCTGCAGTATTTCTGCATGACCTTATGCTACACTGTCTAGCCAAGAACGCAAAATACTGCTACTGCTGAATCAGAATGCTGTAAAAATTGGTGAAAAACCATCTGCACCTCCCAGTCCGCATACAGATGATGCTCTAGGCTACTCAGTCCTCTTGTGAAAATCATACATCTATTATGTTCTTTTCATACATGAAAACTGTAGGGTTTTTTTATTTAGTCCTAAAGCTGGCATTGCCTGTCCCCCCCCACCCCCCCACACACACAGCCTGTCCCCTTCACTAGCACCAGTTCTGGCCAACCCTGGACAGCCATTGCTGCCCCTGGTATGAAATCAGAGGATACAGTTGCATGCACAACCACAGACATGATGACCACTCTAACCGAACAAAAAACTTTGCAAACAGAAAGATACTGTGGTTTATAGTTAATGATCTTTTGCTGTGACAGCTTCTACTTAAACAAAGGTTTTCTTGGTTTAGCTGCAGTTGTGCTGGTTAATTGGAGGATTTGCCCTTCCTTTTCTTTAAGCATTCACCTATTCCTTTGCAGTGGCTGGAAACTGGCTCTGTTGAAACAATTTCTGTGTGAGAAATTCCACTGAGCTAAAGCCATTTTCTTAAATATATAATACCATTTTTTAATACCAGTGTTTTAGGAAGAAAAAAGAGTATTTGCAATACTTTCAGACATTCATTTGTTCAGCTCTTTAGGAGTATGGATTTTAAACATTTGGGAATAGGGCCCTATTATGTATATTTAAGGATACAGTGGAGGAAAAAGGTTGACTAGATGTTTTCCCACTGTCAGTAAGTGGATTGTAGCAGCGATGCCTTATTTCAGAAGCTCTTGCCTTTACAAGAAAATAATAAGTCTATGTGCTCCCTTTGTTTCTAGGATATATGATTAATGGATCTCTTACAATAAAGGTGAAAACATATGCACTGATGCACAGGTTTAATTCCTATCTACTTTATTCAGGCGACATTTCTGCAGCATGTGTTGCTTCTTCGAAATCTCCTGTAGCATATCCGTGCATTCAAGGCTTGGCTTAGATCTCATTTTTGCTATAAAATCCCCATTGCACACCATGACTTTTAAGTCTTTGAAACTGTGCCTGCAAAACAGCTGGGCAGTCTTAAGGAGGTTTAAGGGCTTTAGATTTAATACTGGACTATATGCCCTGGTGGACTTGGGAATGACAAATGCCGAGCCCAGGCAGTCCCATGGAGCCTTCTGCTGGCACTTGCTCTGAAAGACCCACACTCCAGGCTTTCTCTTATCTCCCATCCTATGGCCAGTGAGGTACTTGAGAAAGGGAATTTTTGGCATTGGAAAGAACTTGGAAATATCATTTTACCTCCTCTGACACCTTCTGAGAAGGATGAGTCTTTCCTAAATTTGACACACAGCCAAAGCCTCAGTCATCTTGTTGCTGTCCATGAGAGGAGAGGCAGGGGAAAAGCTTGTTATGATTACAGAAGGTTAACCCCAAAGGGACTGAAAATAGTGGGGTTTTTTTTTCACACAGCTTTAAGAAATATTGTGTGGGCTGCAGAGATGTTGAAGTTGTAAGCCAACAGCTTTAGTAGCATTGCTGTGTAAAGTTGGAGCCGCAGAACGTATCTGATGTGTATGAACTAGGTGTACACAGGAACACATTCTGTGTGTATGAACTGTGCCCTGTGCTATTCAAAAGACAGCTTTTTTTTTTCAGCTGATAAGATATGAGTAATCAAAAAAAAAAAACAAACCAAATTCTTCTTATAGCAAGGTGGACTGTCTCCGTGTGGAAACAAGGTGGTTTGATATATTGCCCTCATTCCCAAAGACACTTTTTATCTGCGGTATGGTTGCAGTGTATATATTGCCACTCCAAAGCATGTGCACACAGCTTTTTATCTACCGGTGTCTGGGAAAGCGACATTAAAAGTACCACCGGCTTCTGAAGTTCTGTTCGATGTTTTCCAATATCATGTGTAACAAATGTTCTTGTCTTACAGTGGAAGTGATCCCTATCAGTTCTACTTCATAAAACTCCTAGAGCTTTCATTTTTACACACCTTCACATTCCTCACAACCAGTGGTATTGATATGCCATATAACAGCCTATCTCTAGGATGACTGCAGTAAATAAGTACTACTAAAAATATCACAAAGATTGATCCCTTTTTCCCTGCCCAGTTATCTATGCTGAAATGATTAGATAGTTCCCCTGGGCATAAACATGAGTAGCAAAAGAAATGCCTTTGAGAAGCAGCGTAGAATGTTCTGGACGAGCACTGAGTTTTGGGGAGAGTTGGACAAACCTTGATGTAGATTTATACACATTAAGTCACTCTCTCCGGTGTGAAAAAAAGTTCAAGATCAGAACATCTGTGGCCATCTAGTCTACCTGAGGGTTTCCCTGGCCAGTTTGTGAGGAATTTGGTTTACTGCTTCCTGGGCAGGCAAGCGGTGGATTCTGACATAGGCTCCACTGGCACCGCTATGAATGTGTTTGCAAACTTACCCTCCAGTGTAACCCAGTTTCATTACGCTTCAGCTGAGCTGCTCTAGTCTGTAGTAACAGATCAATAAGACCTTGGTGCAGCAGGTTTGTGGGCTCTGACACCCTCTCCTCACTGCCCACCCCTGCAAATAATTCCCAGAAGCAGCCAGGACTTTTTAAATGGCTAGTTAGAAGCCCTCAGTGCTATGAGGAATAGTTCCTGCAGCAATACCTTTACTCCTGTTGAGTATAAGCATGCTATGTGGAAAAAAAGACACTCTTGGTATATAGATTTCAAGTGACTGCATGAATGGAATGGATGTGCTGGCATTGATGGGTGGGTGTGTTTACAATATATGTATTTATAAACATCTACAGAAAAAAAAATACACATGCACCCCTGCTTGCTAGTGTGGAGATTATACAAGTTTGGGAGTGAACTGAAAGAATGAGGAGCATTTGTATTTATTTCACCCTTTTGATTGGACTTTTCAGAAGCACAGAGAAGTGGCCAAGCCAGCTGAACTACCCTGCGTCTGAAAAACAGCAGAGAAGAAAAGAGCAAGCCTGGGGAAGAGCTCAGGGGTAAGTTACTTCCAATACCCCTTCAGCAACATGGAATACCACCTTGTTTCTCACAGCAGCTTTACTCACATCTACCAACAACAGATAGCACCCCCTGAAAAGAGAAAGGATTACACCAAGTACTCAACTTCTACCCCTAAGAAAAATACTTGCTCTTTCCATTCAACCAAATGTCCCCAAGGCAACCTAATGCCTTTTTCCTTATCACCGTAAGTCTTGGTAGCAGAGGCAACAGACATCTTACCATGCACTTCTGCAAGAAGACAAGAGTTTTCCATTAGAAACTTCAGATGAAGCAGTGCTGGGTCTAGAGGATCAGGATGCAGAGGAGAGGGGACAGAAGGGTGAGCAGCTTCCCCGAGGGCAGCGTGGGGCTTCTGTTGTTGGGTTTTTTTCTCTGAAGAGGGTGAATGCAGCAGCAACACTTTAAGGAAAGCAGAGCACAGGATTAGTGGATTTAGGGCAAGTCAACAGAAGCAAAAACCGTAGAGATGGACCTTTGCTCAAAATATTGACAGCACCTTGCTTTGGCTTACACTCCCTTTATTAAGTATTGGTTTTCAGAGAGGGGATGCAGCAGTGTGATGAGTTTGGTTCGGTGATAGATCATACAGCACCAATAAAAAGGCAGCGTGTGGGGGAAGGAACCCATTCCTCCCAAAGCCAAAGCATTCCCAGCTAATGAAAACTGTGACAGAGTCATTACCACCATAGGGGTTCTGATTACATCTGTTGATACAAGATTGATTTTTCTTGGCCCACAGTCAACTGCCATCTCTGCAAACAGTTCACAGCAATCCGGCCCGTGGGGGGTTATTTTAGAGCCACTGACCTAGGCAGCACTGTTTGGTTTACTGTTTTCTTGTGAGCGCTCCCAGACATTTTGGTGCCTGCGTTAAGTACAGGGCTCGCCAACAGCAGCCAATGCAGGTCATAAAACACTGTAATAGAGGATTTCCATTTCAGCTGTGACTCTGTCCCTCCTGGATCCAGGGCGGCTGCCTCTCAAGCACTATACTTAAGGGCAGTTTTGATTCAGGAGAAATTTCCAGCCCATGCAGTAGTTGCAGCTTTTATCTCCTTAGCTTTGATCTCCTCTGTATTCTCTTAAATATAATTAAACCTGTCACATCATTTCCCCCCTTCTCGCTTCCTCTCTGAAACAAAACATTTACGCACAAATTAGCGACTTTAAACAAAGACAGTTCCAAGGAGTAATAAAATAAACTTGGAACATTTCAGCTCCACCTCATATATCATTTCTTAGCAAACGTGGTGCATTCCATCCTGGCTAACTCCTGAATTGGAACTTTTTATTCCGTTTTTCCTAGCACTGTGTATTTCACTGCAATTTTTCTTACTGTCTGCCATTACTAACCTGGAATTGGGAGGGTGTACGTTAATATCCTTCTGATAACAGAGCATTACATGAATTTGACAACACTGGCATCCACCCAAAGCATTGGCTCACTGACAGACTGCACAAACTCCATCTCGTGTTTTGACCCATTGATTAAACTCATTAAAAAACCCAACTATTTGTAAGGGAAAGTTAAATTTGTGATAAAAAAACATTAACTCAAACTTTTGGGCAAGGAAATATTAAAAGAGCTTTGGCCTACATTGTGCAAAAAAGTGGAACTAGATGCCTATTGTGGTTCACCCTCAACATACAAAAGCACTACAGAAGATGAGTGCCAGCCCCATCTCCCACTCGCAGTGCATCCTGGAGAGACACTCTGTCAGCCTCGTGCTGCAAATACCCTGCAAATACCTGACTAGTACATGCTCAGAGGATCTGTCATCTTTCAGCCACAAATCTTTGATATTTCTGCTTAATAAAAGCTTTAAAAAGAGAAAAGAAAACAAAACAAAGCTAGATGCTCAGAATGAAAGGATAAGTAAACAAAACAGAAGCCCAGCATCCTTGAGAATGTGCGACTATTCTGAGTCAGTATTGTACAGATAAATAAAGGCTAGGCAGGGGAGCACACAGCAGCTTTCAAGACAGCACATTCTCTTTTTTTGGGGGGGTAGAAAAGGAAAAAAACGACACACAATCCAGTCCTGTTAGCGTATGTTGTGTAAGATTGTTTTTCGGTCATACCAGACATTATCTGATGTAACGAGTTTTGTCAGCACCTTGATTTGACAGCACAACACGGCTCAACAAAACCTCAAAGGAGGTGATTGTTTCATGTGTATTTTGTTTAGAAACACAGTCTTTTCCTGGGTTCCAGTCTTTGTAATAGCACCAGGCTGGAGTAGACTCACATTGATGGGAGACACAGGTATTTTTGCTGTGCTGACAAGATGTTCCTCCTAGACGTGCTCTGTAAAGCATGTGGGACTGTCACATGTGTCTCATTAAATGAACTGACATGTGGAGGTAGCAGCAGAGGTTATTATTTATAGAGCCCTACTATTTTAGGTATATACATAAGATAGTTCCAAGTACTATGCAAGACTATCCATACTTTTCAAAGCTGTAGATTTGAGCATGGAATATATTCATTTTGGAGAGAGAACTGGAAAGGTGAAGTGTAATGAACAGAGAAAAAAGGAGGTGAACTATTTGTGAGTGCCACCTTAAGGCTTTATTTTGCAGACCGCTGCCCATTCATTACATCAATAAATTGACCTATTTATCCCACCTAAACTGAAGTCTTCTTGCCCAATGTCCCTGTACTGCACTTGGTCCATTGCTGACATCTTGCTCTATGTCAGTAAAACCAATTCAGTAATTACCAAGGACTCATGGGAAGAGAAGAAGCCAGAGCCACACATAATTCCTCATCCTCACAGAAAAGCTTCAGGGCATGCTACAGAAGTAGTGGATAAGGTAAAATGGTACAGAGAAATATTATTGCTTATTATCTGTGATTTATTTGGGCAAAAGATTATGCCAGTTGTCCAGTCGTCCACAGTGAGCCACCATATTTCTAATTATTGTACAAAACAAGGGAGTTCTCACACAGGACCTAGGTGGGGCAATACGAGTGTCAAATGTACCACATACAGTATAAAGGCAGCCATGCCAGCTCCTTAATTACATTCGGTGGCTTTTTCTCTAAGGCTTTAAGAAACAACTCTACGTCTTAATTGTCAAGAGAGCAATTCTTTGCAAGTCAGATTTGTAATTCTTTATGAGCTTGACGTGATTAATGAGATAGTGCCCCTTATAGTAGGTCACAAATGGGATTCTGCCAAAGAGGACATTACAAGTGTACAGCTTTTAGGGGAAGAGAAAGAAAAAGCAAAAGAGCAAGTGCCAGGCAGAATGAGCACTGGCCCTTTGGGACTCTGCCACTGTCGCACCAGGTAACAAGTGATCGTTCCTCAAAGACCACTGACACTCTGATCTACAAGGCAGACACTTGGAGAGCATTTTTATCAGGGAGTGTTTATCCTCACTGAATCTTGCATATAAACCTAATAACGTCTTGATACGTGTCCCACTATATGTAGTGCCTTTGGGAATCATAAAGAGCTTCAGGCTGGCTTTAGGTGCCTCTTAATCACTTCTGAGAAAGGATTACTTCAATGCATTAGTAGTAGCATAACAAGATATAGAACCTCTTGAAACCACCTCCATTACACAGTATGGCACAGCTACTAACAGTGCACGTTACCTGCACGATATCCATCTGATCTTTCACTACATTGATTGCACTCCTGTGAGCTGCTAAGGCAGGAATTGCTCTTTACAGCTGCCATAGTCCAGCAATTCCACAGAAGCATTTGGTCTTAATTATACGATACGACGGTCAAATATGCTTTCCTTTTAATCACTGGGTCATTTATCTTGTGTACATTCAATCTAATGGGCGAGTACTTTCAAAAGTAAACATTTACCACATCGTGAAAAAACACACAAAACAGGACTCTGAGTCTGCTTGCAGTGCATTAACCAAGTAGCAGCATAAGCAAATATTCATACACCTGCTAGTTTGGGCTGGGATAGAGTTAATATTCTTCACAGTAAGCTGATATAGGGCTATGCTTTGGATTTGTGCTGGAAACAGTGTTGGTAACAGAGAGATATTTCAGTTACTGCTGAGAGTAGCTTGTACATAGTCAAACCCTGGGCATTTCCTTGCCCAGTCTTGTTGAGGGAGTGACAAAGTGGCTGGGTGGGTGCCTGACTGCTGGCCAAGGTCAACCCACCACCCATGCGTATTAGAATAATTGTATCCAAGAAAGATTAAGGTTTAATTTAGAGCCTAGAAATCCAGCTGATGCTACCAGAAGCTTCCAATGCACTAGGTTTGCTAAGTTTCTCAATAAACCTTAGGACTGGTTGGGAGAGCAGTTCTGACTGGGTTTTTGGGTGAAGAGATTACAGCTGAACTAGGTCATATGTCCCTTCAACCTCCCAAGGAACAGAACTGTCAACTGAGTTGAAACTTGTCTTATTTCCTAAAAGAAACAATGGTTTGTGGAGAATCCTAATTTTTTGTTTGGGTAAGCACGCCCCTTGGACTGTAACACATAGGACAGGAACGTTCTCCTCCTGCCTGGTCAGGGCACTCAATCTGATATTCACACAGGTGAACCACTTCGATGTATGGTATGATTTGTTGCTTTATTGCAAGCTTACACACCATTTACAACCCTCTGAACCCCTGCCTTATCTGACTCCCAATCGATAAATGGCCCACGGTGACTTCTGATGTTTACTTAAAATAATTTTATTTAAATATCTGCTAAACTATTGTAAAGGTCAAGACCAGGGTACATAAATCTTCTAGAGACGGAGCGTGCATGTGCAAAACACTAAGAAGCAATGGAGCTGTATGAAATAAATTCACAATGCAATAATGAGAGATTATACAGTTGAGACCAGTATGATTGATGAGTTTTATCATACAAAAATCGCAAGAGCTGTCTGATTCTTTTAGAAAAGGATTGTGGGTATAAAAACCTCAGAATTATTATTCTGATACCATATGGGAGGTCTGTGAAGCATTTTTGAGCATAGTGACAAGAGCCTTTGTATCGGGACGATATGCATTTCAAAGAGTCAATATGCATTTAGTTTCCTTCATTAGAAGAAAGCTGGATATAGACAAATATAAACTATCGGAGCAGTGGTGCTGGATGTGAATACAAATTAAACACACTCTCCCTTTTCATACTGCACATCCAGGTGAGGACAGGAATCCTTCACTGAAAGTAACTGATGTTTGTACACTATGAACTCCCAGACCTATGAATTATTTTTTACAGAAGCCTATAGTTACCTTGCTAAATTCTGCATTTTCTGTCAAGTCTACCTACCAGGTCGTAACAGGAACTGGCTCTGTAGTCTATGTCAGGAGGATGCTTTTCTCTACCAGACTCCTCTGCAAACTAAAACCTGCCCCGTGTCCGTCTTCAGAGCCGTTGCATTCCCTCACTGCTGTGATTTCTGCTGGCACACGCTGTCCCATAGTGCTGCTCACCACTGCTGCGTTGGCAATTGTGTGCATGGGCAAGGCCAAAGAGTCGCCTCCCACATACAATGATTTTAATGATTTCAGGAACTGTGGGTTCCTGAGGGTGCGGAAGGGGTGCCAAAAGGCAAAGCTGGCTGCACAGACCCTTGGATTAAATTAGAAGAGCCTTAGGGCTCCGAGATGCAGTTCAAGCAGCAGGACCTACCCACACTCCGCTCCTCGCACTCCTACTCCTGCACGAGTCAGAGGTTGGGATGTTGGACTCTGCGGGACGAAGTGTCTGGCAATGTCACTGCTCACAACAGGAGACGCGTTTCAAATCTGTTCTCTAATTGCACCATGTCTGGCTCCTGCCTGCCTTCCTTAACGTTTCTCAGACAAACAGTGGCTTCCTTTGAAAAAGCATGCAAAAGGCAAGGCTCGTCAGAGGCCCAATTCTGCAGCGTGCTCGGGGACCCAGTGCCTCGGAGCGGGTGCTCAGCCACCTGCCCAGCGACACCCGGTGATGCTGCGCGCTGGCCGAGGAGCTTCCTCTCGGTACACTCTGTACAAGGTGCATTTGATGTACTTGAATATGAACCAAAGTGCCGTGCTGCAAATTGGCAATTTTTTCACCTGCAAGCTGTAAACAGAGGCTGTACAAACTCGGAGCTGCAGACGAAGGCTTCCTAAAGGCCTTAGAAAAACAACCCCTTGTTCCAAAAATAACACAAGATACAAAGCAGCTCTGGCAGAAACAAGGAGGGCAAAAATGAGACATCAGGTTCCTGAGGATGTCAAGGCATCTTTGCCATCAGTGCTGAATTTGTGTATTTCACAGTGTTGAAGTTCACTGTGAACAGCTGAATATCCTGATACTACTTCATGAGTGATTTCTAACCATGAATTCTTGAAAGAATTTCTGATCATCAGTTTAGCCTGTTGGTTTTGTTTGAAGTTAATAAGGTGTATCTTGTGGGAACTGTACCTATCCAAACTCCCACCCTTCTTTAGCCTGTGAGATACAAGAAATTGGATTATTCCCCATCGAAGGGCATCACTCTGCAGTGACAGAGGAAAAGCAAGGCAGCAGAATCAAGAAAGGATTTCATGTAGGTAGATCTGAAGGGTGGAAGGTTGCACCTGGTCTCTGGTATTTGCAGACAATCTAAAACATCCATAGCTTGTTCATAATCGGAAGCGTGAGATGTTAATTTTGATTCTGGCTTGTTTTGCTAATTGCCAGCTACAACGAATATGTTTTTAAAACGGAAAATAAAAGGGAGTAATCATCACTGGCTGTCATTAAATAATTAGCATTTTCCGGTCTGCAGAGCTACAGCATTGACATCTCTGTTCCTCTGGGTACAGTGAGAGAACCACAGTAATGTGTGGTTTGTAGAATATGTAAGGAGTTTATAGCTAAACCTTTTCTAGGCCTGCTGTCCTGGCGACACACACCTTACATGATACAGCTGCACATCAGCACCGGTTCACTAACTGGCACTACCCTTCCAGAGACTTGAGTCTGCTTTTACAGTTTGTTTGGTCCTTTGTAACCAAGGGGTATAAGCTGGAATGAAATGGATATCGAGCTAAATTTTTGCCCCAGATCTCAATTCATATTCTTCTTGGTTTTTAAAGAAAGATCTTAAATGGATTTTCTAATGTTATTTTTCTGACGCTATCAGTAATTATTCTGTGATCTTTACGTTATTTAAGGATGATATAATAATACCATAATAGTTTAGGCCCCTATTCCCCATGTATTTCCATCTAAAGTGAGGCTAAGCTGATTCCTAATTAACTGTGGTTGTTATTTTCACCGTATTAAGAAACGAAACTGAAATTTAGAAAAGAAACTCATAGTATTTGGCTCCTATGTGTTACAGATGTTAACTGGGCTCCAGCCTGTGTTGGGTTTTGCTTTCTTGGTTTTGTTTTTCTTTTGTAGCACCTAAGACTTAGGCAAGGTTGTTAACTGCCTTTAATCAGCAAACTGACTTTAAATTCTCGGACATTTTCTTCACCTATTTGTTCCATGCTTAATTCAATGGACATTAATTTGAAAGTGATAGAAGGTAAGGCATCATCTTCTGGTTGCATCAGATTGTGACTTTTCTCTTTTTAAAGAAGGAAATGCTAACGGCCTGTCTCTATATGTGCATCTCTTAACTTGACCAAACCAGAAGGACCAGGTCTGCCATCTCCAGTGTCCCTGCTCCAGGGCTGCCTGGTCACCTTCCTAGGCAGTTCTGTGGGAAGGAAATGCTCCCCTTCCCATCTTGCATAGGGAAGTCCCCAGCAGTTCTCACCAGCTGCATTAGACTGTCACACAGCACAAACATTAATTGCTGTCTACATCCATTTGTGTGCTAAATCTAGCTGCTTTCTGTCTTTGGAGAAAATTGCATGTGAAATCAATAAGCTCAGGGAAAATGGCTTTATAAAAATACAATTCTTTAAATGGAAGGAAAGTGAATTGCTCATGCAGCTCAGGTAGCCTTGGATTTGTTGCCTGTTTCCATATGAGAGATTTCCTTCCCAATAACTGAAGTCTCAGAAATTATTGTTAGTCAGTGTAAGCCTAAAAGTCTGATGCATTAATCTTTATATATGTGCTCATCTATTGCCTCTTGCTTTATTTATGGAAATCATTTTGCTGCTGTAATACCATAAGCTATACAACCTGTTTTCATGAGGAACTGAAGTTTTAAAAAAATAACTCAAAATAAAACTAGCCATGAAATATCATTTGAAAAGCACCACATAACAATTACAAATATTTATTACTTCCAGTAAATATTGCCCTGGTTTCTACGTAGGTGAAGCTTTTTAATACTGCTACAAGCCACTATTTATACCTCTTCTTTATCATTCAGAATTTCAAGTGCCTCCTCCTTACTTGGAGGATTCGTGAGCCACCTGTACCTTTTAACACATCACCCAGCTAAACAATAGATGTACATCTCTGAAAATAAGCTCCAACATGTGAGAGCTTTCCCACAGCACAGATAGCAGCATTGGCTTTGGATAGACAAGAAAAATCTCAATTTCTTTGTTGCAAAAGTAAAGCAACTACATCTCACTTGAATGGCAGCAAAATACAACATAAAAGGTTATTTACCTCCAGTATCTCATCAGCGATTCTCAAACTGGTTTGATCCTTTAAGACTCAGGGTGCTCCACGCTCATATACCAGGGAGCCAGACACAGCTTAGAAGAAAACCATCAGAGCAAAAAGTACTGTAGACATCATAGTGTTTACAGAACCTGGTCCATGAACTAAACAAGGAAGATTATGAAACAAATTTGCAAATAAAGTGAGCTTGATTTGCAGCTGTATCTCTGGAGCTGTGTATGCAAACAGCCATCTTTATGCACCAGCGTTGCAGGTGTATCAGAGGCACGGTCTCAGGTGTGAACACCTTCCCCTTTCTATCAATCTGTTATTCTAATTTTTAAACAATACCTCTAAAACCTCTGAAGAGCTTGACACTGGGGAAAAGGGGAGGAAGTTAAGAAATTACGATTTCACTGTCATCTGGAAACCTCTCCTTATCTTGTCACCCTGTGCAGCATCTCCAAGCCTGTTCTTCTGTTCCCATCCACATTTCTAGCAATCCCACAAAGTACCTGTTCCTGCAACAGTGCAGTGTGGACACCATTTGTATCTCTAAACTGCACTGTCTGCACATGATGTACGATGTCAAAAATCTATCAGGGTATTCTGCAGCTATTTCAGGATTTAAATACTCTGATAGAAAGGGAATATTTTGATCCATTAGATTTTCAGATGCTGGAGGGTTTGCGCACCTGCTCAACTTAAGTACACAGACACCCCCTTCAGCAGTCTGTAATGCTCACAGTCAGGACTGTATGTAAATCCCAGACAGATCTGTGGTGTAAATGATACTCTTTTATTCCTTATCCCTGCCTGTCCACGCTGAAAGGTACACTAGGCTATTCCCAGAATCAGTTCACTGATAAGTTGTAAAAATGACTCAAATCTGATCCATACCCAGCATTTATGAGTATGTTATAAAGAGCCTCAATTTATATTTTTCACAAACAAGTCTCAGCTTTGCTGTGATTGGTCACAAACTTGTTTCCCTGGCCCCAGTCCCTATCTGAACACATTTCACTGTTAGCAGCAGCAACATCCAAATTAGGTAGTTTACAACTAAACACTAAACAGCTCAGAATGCTTTAAAACCTCTTTGCAAACTGGTTTATAATTTCAGTACCAATGAAATCATAGGGATTTTTTTACTCTTCAGTAACCTTGCAAAGTACTTTACAATAGCTTTTATATTCTTCAGTTCATCATTTTTTGTCCTACAGGACGTAAGCCTACTAACCTCAGTTTATGCCATGCAATGGTATCCAAATACCATCCGGCCAGGTCCCCCGGGGAAGATGTAGAAGGTCCATTTTTGCAGGATTTTAAGAGCAGGTTAGACAGAGACCAAGTGGGGATGGCTACCATGCTGATCTTCGCAGGGGCTGAGCCGCTCAACTCGCTCTCGCCACGTTGTTAGCCAGCAGACTGCCAATGGCCTGGGATTATTAGAAGCTGTTTATAAAATAATGGTAATAATAAAAAGATACAATCAATCAAATAAATGATTCCCGCTCCCATAAGCAAGAAATACTTTAAACAGAGATATTTACAGTAAGAAATGTGCTCCCGAACCAGTCTGCTTTCCAGATGAGCCTGTAGAAGCTCTTCAGATGAAAGTGAGGTTCAACTAGCAGTTCCCATACATACCCCTGTACCAGAACTATAAGCATTAAGGCACACCAGTCCAGCTGGACTTTCAAAGACCAATACTGGAATATGCAAAGTTGTAGGGGTAGGGCTTTGCATTTTGGTGAGCCAGAGAAAGAGAGCTAAATATCTGCTCACAGACACTCACCTTGCCAGAAGCACCTGCAAAACTCAAGGGAGAAACCACTTGGGCTGGACAAATTCACATTCCAATGGGAAGCATTTCCATGTAAAACTCCCAGCAAGGAAGGCAGTCGTGCAGCTGAGTTAATCCTCTCCTGTCCCTTGCTTTCTATCTGCCATGACTCCCCCAAATCTGGATACGCTCCCTCTCCTGACCCACCAGCTCTGTGCCCAGTATCCAGCAGACCCTGTTTACCACTCCAGTGTCCAAGGAAGGAAACCAGCCTGTTTTCTCTCGAGTGCTTTTTGCACCAGCCCAGGAGTAAAATACACAACAGCTTACAAACTAACTAACAGTCAGTGAGGGTATGCGTGTCTCCCTGAACTTCAGAACAGACAGCATTTTATCACAATCCCATAAAAATACAAACAACAAAGGACTTGACGTTTAAAATTCATTACTGAATATTTGTTTTGTTCATTATTCAGTATTGCCAGCTATCAAATTTGAAACAATTTTCTTCTGATTTGTACAGCTCTACTGCACGATGAGGATCAATTCTTCCATGTTCCAGTCCTGTAAACAGTAATTAATGACTCGAACGGTTTGTACTCTTTGCAGCACATTTGGGCTATACAAACATTTTTACAAATGCTGGCAGCTGGCAAAATACTGGTAAATAATGAATAATACAACTTAGTTAATAACAGAAAACCAAACACATTGGGTTTATTGCAAATCAGCTGTTGGTACTTGCAGAAAGCAGTATCTTTCTCCATATTGCTAATTGCTTCAAAACATCAAAGGCTTTGAGCACTCTAAATTTCATAGCTTAATTACTCAAATAGAGGGAGATTTGCATTTCAGGTAGACAGACCCACTGGAATTAGACTGCTGTTATTACTTTATTTTTGACACCTAATTACAAGTAAGTACTTTAGGTAAGATGACTGGTTGCTTCCAAGATCTGCTGACACAGCAGAAAGGCAGTAAAATAAAGGCAAAGTCAGCTTCGAGCCATTTTGAGAGCTCCCACATCTTGGCATTATTTAGAGTTTTAGATATGCCTGCAATAATCTTCAGGAAGCAATTATTCTAAGCAAAGATTTTGGCATTTCATCAGGAGCCAAGCCACTCGATCTTCTCACCGTGCACTTCTGCACTCTGTCAACGAGGGCTTGTCCCTCTGCCAAACAGCCCTGACCAGCTGCAGGCATGTACCACAGCTCTGCAAGTGCAGGGCTCTGCTTGATAAGGAGGAAACAAGTATGGATCAGGAATGTGCTTCTGGGGCGTTTCGATCGGGAAATGGCAGTACAGCAGTGAGCTGGGTTAAAGTAGCAGTCACCTTTTCCCTTTTTGACGTGAGGAGTTGGCACAGTCTCCTAGCTAAGATGTGGTTTCAAAGGCAGCCAAATTGCATTTAAAAACTGAACCCACACACTGCATTTAGAGGCACTGCCTTTTAAGGATCAGCTACGATTTCATTTGCATGCTGCAAATCGACAGTCGGCATCCACGGCACGCAAAGTTGCTTCATCTTCCTCTTTAGACGGCAATAACTCGAGCCAGCAATGGAAGTTCATTCATAAGCAACATCTGTTTGCACTTCAGACTTCAAATGGCACTGTTGTGTTTGCTTTTCATCAACACTTAAGTTGTGAAAAGCAGAGGAATTTTGCATAATATTTAAGAATCTGCTTATGTAAAGCGCAGAAGAATTACTTGTAAGATTCTGAAGAAAACTCTCGTATCAAGTCACATTTTCTACATTCTCATCTAGATTTGAAGTGTATACATCTAATGTTCTTCCACTCCTTGTCTCTTTCTGAGCTTTTGTTAGACAACATGTGTTGCTTTGCACATGAAAAGCATTATTTCTGCACAACTAGCCTTCTTCAGTTCCTTTGGTTTGTGCTGATCCGTGATACGCTGTTTTCATTGACTTCTACTCCATGGTGCTACTGTATTGATCAAATGATCTGTGCTCATGTGATAATTAGATCCTACAGGTTCTGCTTGCTGGCTAAAAGACAACTTTTGAGAGTACCACTGGATAACTCACAAGTCCTTAATAGCCCAACCAACGTAAGACTGGTATAGCAGCGATGAGTTTAAAGGAGCTGAGAACATTTTCTCAGCTGTGGGTCAGGATAGCACCTTCTTGTTTTCACCAGGAATACTGAGATTAGAGGAGTGGAGAAGCCCAGAGTAGAGTGGAGGTGAAACTGGTTCAGAGGAAATTTATACCTGTAACCTGCAGTAGTGACCTGCGTGATCCCCTCTGCAGCTTTGCTCCTGTTCTTTGAAGTGCTTCTTAAGGGAAATGCTGAAGTAAGGAAGGACAAAACTATAAAAGAAAATAAATTTCAAATTATAACCATTTTTAAAAGTTATTCAGGCTTCAGCCAAGATTTCCAAAGGTGACCAGTGAATTTATGTTTCTCATCAGCAACACAGCAAAAGGCCCTGATCTTCAGGAAAGTGCTGAACCATCCAGAATCTTTAATGTACTACTGCACAGTCTTGGAAAGCCAGGCCACTCTTTGATATTTCAAAGTTTTTCACCTTTATGCAATTTCATTTGAGTTATACATTCTTCTTCTTGCAGTTGAGATTTGCTTGTTTGTCTTTTGAGACCATGACAAGGTACAAAGAAGGTAGGGGGTGTGTAGGGCCATTCCAGCAGCATGCAGGACTATGACACAGTACATACCAGGGCTGTGAGTGTTTTCTTTTCCTGTAGAAAGCCACCACACTCTCTGGCTGAGCGGCAGAGGAGGGTGAGGACAGGAGCGTGCCATCCTCTGGTCACATCCCTGTCCAGAGCTGAGGCTGTCAAAAATCAGGAGAAACAAGAACCAGCAGACACCCTCCATCATCATGAGCAGCCACCAGCTCCCTGTGCAGGACTTTCCCAGACTCAGGCCGAGGCTGTCCAGCCCACATCTCCCTGACAGGCAGGAGACATCTGTCCTGGGCCCACTACATCACCAACCCCCGTGACACAGCCACCACCAACGTTCTGCCCACCATGACACGGCCACAGCATCATCAGGGCTGGTGCAAAGAGAGATGGAGAAGGGTCCACGTGCCTAAAAAAAACCCACATTCAAATAAGGGGCTTATCCTGTGTCCTTCTCCTCTGACTGTCCCACATTGCCTTCTCAGAGGAAGAGCTCAGCACAGAAACTGCTGCTTAATTAGGTTTAATTTTTGCTTTGCTTTTGCAGTTCACCTTTTAAAAGCTGAGAGCTGTGGCTTTTGTAGGTGCTGGCAACAACGCTCTGTGCAGTCTGCTGCGGAGCCTTCCTCGGAGTCAGCAATTGTGCATCTATCTCTCCACTCCCATGGGCCTGGGGATTTCTCAAGGACAGGAGGTCTATTTTTCTCTTTACAGTGTCCATATCCATCCTAATTAGTTTGAACCGGGCTATGCGGATTAACGAGATCCCCTCCGTAAGAGGCTTTGCACAAAGGGTGACCTCCCACCCTCCCAAGTTGTATGTGTGGGAGCTCAGCTGCAGATATCTGGAGCGGTGTACGGGCTAGACCTGCATTCAGAAATGGCACAGGAGACTACTGTCATATTTTCCCTTTAATCTCTAGAAACCAGACACTGGATTTTTCCCTCACACAATTTTACACTGATAGAAATGCCACCAAAGTTGACCAAAAAAAAAAAAAATTAATAATAATTCTGCTATCTACAGGCCTGACAGGAGAAAATGTACCCCTCAGTGTATCCTCTCTGGACTTCAAGGTTTTGATGTGCTGTTTGTAACACTCAGATTATCCGGCCTTCTCATTTCCCTGCCTAGGTTCCCATATCTATCACGGAGCTATTAATCATATAAACACTATTGACTTCTTTCTGTTGCAGTCATTGATTTCAGCCTATCTTCTGTAAGTTGTGACTGCTTTTATAAGAGGGCTATGCTGCTGTGGCAGAAACTAGATTTAATAGGATATCAAATCAAGAAAAAATAAAAAAAAAAAAGGCAGACAAATTGGAAGCTGTAGGTTTGCAAAGATTTCCAGTGACAACACTTTGGGCAACTTGATAAAGCCGCATATGAAGGTGTGTTGTCGGCAGCTGATAAGGACTAAATGAGGAGACAAAAAGCACAAAGTGGGATTGTTAACCAGAACATACACACAGTTCACAAAAAGGTGAGGTTTGAGAGGACAGCGAAACCACGGCCCTGAAGTGAGTTCAGACTTTTGTATTCCCCTGTGATTCCTACTTAGTACTAAGATCAATGGGATTTTACCGTGGCTGTTTCCAAAGTTTCCCGTAAGGGGAATGCTGAGTTCTCACTCTGCAGCTGGTGTGACTGTGCTGCCTGTTCTGCACAATACATCTCCTTAGGACACTGTTTGCTTCCCGTTACCACTCAGGGTAACTCCAGGCTTCAGCACAACGATCCTGGGTTGACACCAGTGCCAGCCACATCACTGTATCTTGCCTGAAGGTCACTGCCTTCAGGTCACTGCCTTCAGGAAATTTTCTTCTGTTTCTCACAACTTGTATTTTGAATTGCCATTCTATTTCTTAAAATAGTTATTATTAATAATAATAATAATTTCTCCTTCCCTTTATTGTTCTTGAAGCTTCTACTCTTAATTCTGCCATCGTTACTAAACAAGTCCTCCATACGCTTTTTAGCAAAGGCACTTTTGTTACAGGGATATGCTTCTTACCTACTTCTGATGAAATAATGTTGAGTCAAAGCCTACTGAAGACAGAAAAGCTCTCTCTTTGACAAAGCGTATAAAAAATTCATTACGACAAAATACTGCACATAGTAAGTTCACACTGTATCTCCCAGTACTGCTCTTCTACCTCACCACAGAGCACTGCAACCACATCTGCCTGTTACACCAGGCAGAACTGCATGTTAATCTGCATTTTAGGTGTCCTCTCCTGAATCTCATCTAATCTGTTAATTTCAGTTTTGTGATGGAAAGCCCCAAACCGCGCACAGTTCTGACTGCACTATTACCAGTGCTGCCAAAAAGCTGTTATTGGGAAAGAAGAAAAAGTTATTTATTTCAGTCACTCATTCTTATCCTTAGCAGACCAGGCTAAGCTGCACTGGGGACATGTACTTGTGTAGAAGGCTTAGCCAAATGTGGAAACTCATATACCGTATTACGTTTGTATTGTAGATATTACTCCCTAATACACTAAGGATGGCAGAGTTGGAGAAATGTTATTTCTTTATAAGACAACTCATTCTTTTTTATATCTATCTTTGTGTTATTTTTGCAGCCTAACTGTAGAGTCTTTTAACCCCTTCACTCACCATACTGCCCACTAAATACACCACACTGCCATCATCTGCTGGCATTGCTTCTAAACCAACAGAGCTGAAGAAATGAGTGGCTCAAATAATTCAGTTGTTATATATTCATTCTTTTTAAGCATTCTAAACCAGCCAGTCACCCATGGTCACTTCTAACAGGTTACATCTATCTGATGCTGCACTCCATCCTTGCAGCCTCTCTCCTGTATTAGAAATTATCTTGGAATGTATGAACTAAGACTTGTAGTTCATACATTCCAAGATAATTTCTAACACGTTGACAACGCGATGGCTCCAACACTATTAACCTGGTGGGGTTCTCAACAAGAATTGTTTATGCTTACATGCATGTGTACCTGTCTGCTGACATAAGATGGACAAGGGAAGGGTATTAAGGAAGGCATACTCTTATTACTACATTACCAAGATAATATGAAAAGAGAAAAAATTGTATTTGTGATACACTGGACAACAGGAGGGGGAAAAAGTGGGGGCATTGCTTTGAGAAGGTGGCACAAGTGTCTGACAGCATGAGAACTCTGCAATAACTTTGACCAGTACCTAAAAATACATACTTACGTCCTGGCAGCTTCTTAAACGCTGTAAGAAGCTTTTGCATGTTGTAACCTAGGTGTTGTAACAAGTTTGCAGGAAGTTTGCAGTTACCTCTGTCGTGGTATGATGCCACTGCTTGTCAACAGCAAGATAAGATAACAAAGAATGACTGTATGAAGGGCTTTAAAATTCTGGTGAAAATGGGCCATGCTATCCCCAAGATAAATACCACCCTGGAGTTAATAACCCTGGATTTAACCTTTAGCTAAAAAAAAAATAATCCATAACTCTGCCTTTCATTCCCATTGCTTGATTTTAGATTTTACTTCATTTTAAATGTATACCTATAATTCATAGTCTAAGTATAAACTACCATATCGTATATCTATTTATTTATGCTGCAGTATAACGCTGAGCTCTTGTATGGCACAACTGATTGAACTCAGATACACATCAGTTTAAAATCCCTGCATTCCCCCTGACAGCTCAGGTGTTTGCAGTATGCAGAATAAATAACAGAAATCAGAAACTGCATTTTAAAAGCCATGATACTTTTAGCCATGGAAACGTCTGATCCATAAAAGAATAAAACTCTGCTATTTACACATGAAAATCCAAATGGTCTTGTTTCTTCCAAACCTAGTACTGGAGTACTGGTTTCAGTTGGGCTCTAATGCCCCTTGACTAGAGGCTTCCTTGGGTATTTCAAAAAGTAAAAATACAAAGACAAGCACTTCAAAGGCTGAAAAACAGGTCAAGTTCCCCCACTTATTTTCTGCCATATGTCACATCCACAGAATATTTTCCAATTATGGAAAAGGTTTCAAATATGCATTCAGCAATTATTAGATACTTACAACATGCAGTGCAAACTGTATTCCTTCCTATGACAGACCTGATGCTGAATTAGCATCAGGGGAAAACAGAACAAAACAAACTAAAACATCCCAAAGCAAACAAGAAAACTTACGGGTCCTGAAATTTTTCGTAAGATTTTGTGTTAAAAGATATCTTGAGAAGATGCCCCACACAGAAGACTTTCTAACCACCACAGATGTAACTAAAAGTTCATTTCAATCCATGGACCATCAAAGGGGAAGGACAAGACAATGCCTATGCAAGCAGCCACCTTCTTCAAGTCATGTGAATCCAGCAAACATCTTCCTGAAGCTGTGGAGTTGTTCACATTAACTCTGACCTTCCAGATAGCAACACCCTCCAAAGGTTGGAATAGATGATCTTTAAAGGTCCCTTCCAACCCAAAACATTCCATGATTCTATGATACCTTGTGAACCATACCAAAACCTGAGAAAACACATTCATCTCTTCCATTGTCAGGCTTTGCTGTAAATTCCAGGGTCTGCACAACCCTACATGACTTTGTGTTCTTGGACCTTTTTGCATCTTCCATACAGAGGAACTAGAAGTTCCACCTCTAGAGGTCTTCCACCTCTAGTTCTGACTCTGGAGACCCAGGAAAATCCACCATAAGCACCTAGCTTCTAGGGTGCTTATGCCAATCAGTGCTAGCCACAAGCATAATCTTAAACTCTTACCTGATTTGAGACCAGGGCCATTAAGAAATCACACGGGGGATCTTTTTCTCCCTGTTCAATGAAATAAATTAAATACTAAATTTAGCAGCTATTGTGTGTTTCCCATCTGAAAGCCTAACTCTCATTCGCCCACAAAACTGCACAGTAACCAAGATAGCACTCCAAACTCCAACAAGAGAGACATAGATCCCACTAGGAGTCTTCTCTCTGTGACATTTCCAGAAATCAATCTTAATAATACCAAACATTTTCTGCTTAGTGGCATACTCATTACAAGAATTAAACAAGATCAGCATCCTGAGCACAGTTCAAGTGGTTGTTGAAGGCTCCTAAGAAGCAGTGAAAAGTGAAGCCACAGGAAGAAGCATCTCTTCTTTTTTAATTAGGTGAAAATAAAAGATGTACAACAACTTGGTACATGTCCAGGTCTCTGGGGGCTTGATTGGAAGGCCACCCACTCTAATGCTTTCCTGCTGTAATTGCACAAAAAGGAGTTTCCTCCTTATTCATTTGCATCTCTTTCTTGTCCCACTTTTTTCAGTGAGATGATTTAGCACCAGTGTCCAATGAATAAAAAAAAAAAAAGCCTGATTAATGTGCAGCAGCTGACATTACAGCACATACATTCACGTTAGTGATGGAAGAGCCTCATGTAATTGGATCAGAAATTGAATAAAATAATGAAAAATTTAACATAGCCTTTGTCTTTTGCACGTTAGAGTGGGACGGCTGGGAGGTCAGCGAGCGGGAAACAACTAGGGGCATTTTATATTCTTTTCTGGTAAAAATTTGTTTAACACAGGCCCATGATTAAAAAGAATGCGGTATCCCACTGCGACACAGAGGTACAAGAGAGGGAATAATAAATTGGTGGCATTGACAAGGTGTCATTTATTATCTGCTTTAAAATGTCAGGTCATGTCATTGCATTGAAATATTTTCTGTCTTGATGTATGTCTTACAAAGCAAGTTCAATGTTTGGCACTTTTCTATTTCAATAAAAGAAAACAGCTTTTAATCTGGAAAGCACAGTAACCAACAAGAAAATAAGGTCAATTCAAGGCTCCTATTTGAACATTTTTTTTCACAAGCCTCTCGAAAAAGCCTATTCTAAGTGGTCTGGTTCATCCCGGAGCACTGTTCTTCCTCGTGGAGCCCCAGCTGCCTCTCTGCCCTTTTCCCACTTTTTTTTAAAAATTAAGTATGTTTCTGTGATTTCAAGTAGCAAGAAGTCAAAAAGCGAGAAAAGTTCGTTTCTGTAGAACTTGAGTGTTGTGATAAATAAATCAGCTTCTCAATCATGGAAACTATTAAGGGAATATTTCCAGGGTGACATTAACTACACGCTGAAAATACATGTGGGGAATTAAAATAAGTTATGATATTATACTGATGGCAGAATGCATTAAATAAACCAGATATCTTATTCCTAGAAGATGAGAGGAAAGGGGTTATTATGTTTGTATGTTTTGCATTAGTGGAGAATAAACTGAAATCCTCATTGCAAAAGCCTTTCCCCCATAAATTTGTCAGAAACATGGAAACTGGAGAAGTGAGGGAATGAGCTGATAATGGCAGAACACAATGCAATTTCAAATTAAGCCACAAATTTTACTCGTAGGATGCACTTGAGAGAAATAAAATTGACTAAAAACGCTAGTCAAGGATTACGGAAAAATCTGAAGCTTGCTCCTACAAGGTGCTCAAAACCACACTTCCTAGTGAACCTGAGCATTAGTTACTTCTGCAGCCTACCCTCCAAGGAGTATTTTGTGTTATTGTTTGGGAAACGTGCTGTGAAGAAACGCAGTATGACAGGGATGAGAGTCAGAATCAGCAGATTAAAACCTATTACATTTGGTATTTTTATGAGTACTTCTGACTTGCCTGGTCCCTGAGACACAAAATAGCTGAGGGTAGGAGTGAAAAAGCTGGCTGCAGCCAGAGCAGTAGTAACACAGTAGTAACTGAGTAAGCATCTAGAAAGTGCTGTTGCATTTGAGTCCATGTGCAAATCTGCCTCTACAGACTAGCTCTACCAAAACCAGCAGCTACTCATTTCCTGTCATCTTAACGTAGACTGGGCCCTAGTCAGCAAACCTGTTGTCTCTCCAGTTAACTTCCTCTCAGCATCAGTAATATTCAGTCTTTTCTTTCCACAACTCCTCTAGATTTATCCCCAGAGTTCCAGGAGGAAAACACAGTGGTGGGAAGGATGGGGAGGAAAACCCAGTTTTTAAGGAACAGGATGAAATGGCAGAACAAAAAAAAATTCTATGCCAGTTGTGCATTAAAAAAATAATCATAATAAACCTATTTGGCCTTGCTTTGTGAGCAATAACTGCTTTCAGTGTTGATGGCAACTTCGTACGACATAACAACTCTAAAATCTAATTTATGATCAGCACCTCACAGAGCACACAGCAATTCACACATTTTTCACATTTCTGTAGTCCAGCTAGAATTTTTTTACATTACCTTGAGCTGAATGCCTTGAAGACACTAGAAAAAGCAAGCACCTTGAGTTATGTGGCAATGTTTCACTTCAGCTATTATGGTACAGTTGTTTAGACTAGCAGAGTAATAAATGGTCCAATTGTTCACAAGGGACCGGGGATTGTCGGGCAGGGGGGATAACTGCCATTGCCTGTGGTTTAGTATCTAGCCCAATACAGATTCATAATTAAAATTTCATTTGTGTGTGAGCTTGCAAGAGAGAGACAAACAGGAAAAATACGCACACGTTGTGCAGATGATGGGGAGAGAGATGTTTTTCTCTGCATGTGGACTGGTTCCAGTGAGGTATTCAGGAAGTTTCTAATGGGGTGGCACAGCAGAGAAACTTGAGACTGAAAAAATTCCAATCCCTCGGTTTAACAATCTATTAGACTGCATGAAAGATCATCCAGAATATGTGCATCGAGGACAGGTAGCTGCCTAGAATTAGCTACTAAGAAATGCTAACTATACAGGTGCTGAAGAAATCTCACCTCTCCAGAACTTAGGCACCTGAATTAAGGATGTCAGAGAAATGCCTTCATTCCCTTCAGGACACCGATGCGGGAATTCATTCCTAAAAGTACTATATCTTGAACAAGCCTACTATTCTACTCCATTTTTATACTCATGAAGGAAAAGAAGTTGCTTCTATCACTCGGTTTTCTTGTAATCATCCAGTAATCGCAGGTCCATCCTTTTTTTTTTTTTTTCATAAATGTGTCAAGATAATTCTCTAACACTTCTGTCATTGAAGTGCTGGGATGCTAATACTGTTCTCCCACGGGGTACATTGCAACAGTCTTGTCCCACTTACTGAAATAAGTGCAAGTTTTACCATGAGCAGTGTTAGCAAGATCTAACCTCTCTTAAATGCAGGAAACATCTTTTACAGTAAGTAAAACCAACAGTAGGATAGTTTATTTTATATTTCAGTCTGGGAGTATTTTACATTACTATTAAAACAGTGAATGTCACAGAAAGGCAGATACCCTGTCCTCAATTTAGCAGCAGGAAATGTGTTTGGCATCTGTTGCCTGCGAGGAAGCTGTGATGGAGGGAGCTGCTGCCGTAGATGTGAATGTTCCACAACCTCCAAACCACACAGCCACACTCAGACTGTCACTGCTAACAGCTCATTCAGCATCAGAAGCAGGAAGATACTGCATCTCCACTGCTGTAATCATCTGTTCCATGCCCATAAACCCTTTACTTAATAGAAGTTTCACTTACAAATTAGGGATCATCCAGACTTTCCTGCAATATTTTCTGACATAAAAACTACAACAATTCTGATTTACTGATGTGCAGCTCCAGCACTGGACATTATTACCTCCTCTTAGATTTATTAGGAGACAGAACCCAGGAGTGTCAGGCTGCAAACTGAACTGTGCAGGCTTCACAGCATACATGTCTTATCCCTTTCTCCAGCAAGCACCAGATTACATCCTAGGGCGTGTTCTCAGTGATTCTTTACATTCTCAAAAAGACAGATTGGCATCATAAAGGGACTTGGGGTTTGTGTTAATGGTAATGGTGATACACAGAGCTTTTTCCCCTCCTAACTGATTTTGGATTAATAACTTTTCTAACATCTCAAACTCTTTTTTCTCTTTCTTTCTTAATAAGCTTTCTAGGACTGAGTATTATACAGTATCTATGCATCTAGCAGATGCCATCTGCCTGCTTCTACAATTTGCTCAAAGAAGTATTTTTTTAAAAAGAATAAGAGTGGAAACAAATAGCTATGAATATTGGCAAAAAGGAGTAAAAAAGAGTTAGACTGCTGAACAAGTGACCAAAATTAAAAAGGATAGAATTTTTCTATTTTTCTCCTAAGAGGAAACACATTTCCTTCACATCAACTTCAATTAATACTGTGTTCAACTCAAACACAACTATTTAGTGTCATGTTTGGGCTCTTAACGCTATTGAAGTTACATTTTGTTACTTAACCAAACTGGGACGTGACGATGACACAAGAGCACTCAAGGGAGAACTCAGGAGTGAAGGGAGGCAGCTCTCAGGGACCAAAACTCATACTGGGAATGTGAGGTCCCAGCAGAGAATAGAGAGCATGCCAGAATAAAATGCCATAAAAATGAGTCTCCTCATCCAGAGCAAGTACCAAAATTTACTGATAAAAATTCATATCTAACTTTGCAAGATCCAAATACAGCCTGGTGAAAGTTGAGTTTTATTTCTCCTCACCCTCTTCTTTTATGTTACCCATAATCAAGACCAAAAGCAGCTCTATTCTGCAGTCTCATTTTTCAACAGAGAATCCTACTCTTGAGCAACTTTGGTCTTTTCCAAGAATACAATTCACCTCTGTCAGTCACTGTAAGGCAAAATAATCATTTAAGAATAATGTAATAAACAGCCCTTGAACTGTACACCATGGGAAAGCTGTTTGTAGTTACATGTTAGTATTTTGGAGTTTTTATAATTACATTTTTTGTTAAAATAAACTTGGTTTTGTCTTTTAATGCTAAGAGAATTGACAGAGCAGAATACCACCAACTGAAAGATCACAGCCTGAAGGGAAAAAAAATATCTTTGGAACAGATCCAGAACTAGTCTGAGGTGAATTCTTTTGTTTTTCATCAGAGCCTAACTGAAGGGCAGAGCTTATACCTGTCCATAAATTCCTCAAACTTTTTATATAGATACAAAGGACTGATTTTGATCTCATATTAAGATAAATATTCATGAATAATAGTGCTGATTCAAGTGAAGAATAACTTGGTCCCAGTGACACTCTTGGAAACCCAGAGCCACTCTATTAATTTCAATAAAGTTGTTGCAGTTTAACGTTAACATCGAAAAGCTGAGAACTGGGACCACTTGAGCATACCTGCTTAAAAGGTGTCTCACCAGCCAGTGATTAAAATCTCACATACACTGGTTTTCTTCCAGAATAATTCCACAGGGTGACATTAAAAGAAAAATTTTAAAAAATCTTATTTTGTCCTAGTCTTAGTGTAAAGTCTGATGGCAGCAAGGAAATCCCAGCAGGAGGACAGTGATTTAAAGGGAAATGCAGGGGATTGCCAGCAGAAGCGGTTTCACTTCAGTGGCTCTCCAAGTGGCTGTTGCTGCTGGGTTAACAGCACAAAGGCAACACAAAGCAAACTCGCTGGAGAGTGACGGGCACTCTGGAGACTTGACAAACATCAAACCAACGTGGTAGCGGGGTCCTTTCCCCTACCCACCAAGCGGTGCGGCCCCGCTGAGCGGTGACCCGTAGCCGAGAGCGGGGTGTTTCAGCAGATCCCCTTGCCCAGGGACTCACCAAGCACTGCCTTCTTGGAGAACCCATCTGCCCGTCGCTGGGGCTCGACTGGGTAAACAGGTACCAGCAGCTATTAAGGGAGGTGGATGAGATGGAAACCCTTGCAACCAGAACTGGGGCGTGCTGCAGAGAGCCCATAAAAGAAGTGAAGCAGCAACTGGCAACCCCAGGAAGGAAATAAAATCTTAAGAAAGTCTTATAATTTTACTTTCTTATTTTTTTTCCCCTCTTCAGTCATTCATACACTGTTCGGCTTATCATCTTCCTTTCCAGCAAGGACAGGTTGTCCTATTAAAAAGGACATTTCCTCCTACACTACAGCAGGAAGATAATAATATTGCGTGGACTTATCCTGAAAGGAAGGGGGCTTTTTTAGGAGCTCAAAATAAACAAAAGAGCTGAAGAAATGAAATTAGGTTCCATTCAGTTTTTCTTTGCTTTTTCTTTTTTAATTAACTTCCTAAAATCTTTTTTTTTCTTTTTGATTTTTTCACTGCCAGCAGGAGTTTAAAGATAAAGGAAAACCAAGCAGATTTCCCTACCATCAAGAGAGGGTCAAATAAAGGACAGCGTGCACCTTTCCAGAGGCACCTGCGCTCAGCAGCCTGAGCACAAAGTGAGCCAGCATCACTTGGCAAATGCTTTTGCTACTGGCTGTAGCAGAAATCCCTTGGCTCTGGCTGCTACCCTAGGTGTTGGGAATCAGAAAGAATACCTTACTCCTTTTTCTGCAAGTTTGGGTTCTTTAGCTTTTCTTCCTTCACAGTAAATGAGGCGCTCTTGAAACCAAAGACACAACTGCTCATCACGTGTTTGCGGCAGCATTGTGGAAAAGGTTAGCCAATTCCAAGCAAAGTGGTTACCCTTGCAAAAGGTTTTCAAACAGAAAGAGATTTTTTGGGTTTTTTTGTAAAATACAGAAAACGTGGGGAAGAAAAAGAAAAGGCCACGTTTGAATAGAGAGTAAAAAGTGAGGCTTTGACAAACTCCTAGTCTTAATCTCATAGCCATCTGAACCAAATCAAAGAAAACATCATGAGATTTATTTTCCTTAGATAAAAACTCATCTGTGCACTTCTAAAACCATTTACAATTACAGAAAACAACTGTTCCACTCCATCATCATATCCCTGCTGACTGGGTTAATCTTTGCACACGCAGCATACATATCATGCAAATCCCTCCCTTTTTCCTCTTTAGTACGGCTAATGAAACTTCAGCAGAGCCATCCAAGAAAGCAAAGGGCCTACACAGCAGCTGCCTGGACTTGCACAACTGTTCCAGTTCGGTACATGGCACTTGGAGCAGGCAGAACAGAGTCTCTGCATTAATAATGCAACGCAAGATCGCAATGGCTGGACCAGCTTTTTTCCTCCGCGTTGTTTTTTAGCATCTCAAATTCTCCTGCTTGTTTCGGATGTCTCTAGTGCTTAAGCTTGACCTTTGCTCAAGGTGTTTTGTAGAGCACCATCAAAACCTACCTCCAAAACAGCTGATGTATTTAGCTGCTTTTTTTATGCTAATGATTTCTTTCCCTCCAGAGAAGGCTAACTTACCTGCCCTTCCATTCCTTACGCTGGTGCTGCAGCTCCAAGTCTCGCCCTTCCTGATCTCCCAGAGTCACAGTGCCAGTGCTGTCCCCTTGTCCCCCTGTGCACTGCTGGCAGGGAGTGGCCTGCAGGGGAAAGCGGCTTCTCCATCCTTCTCTGTATTACTGCCTGGCCTGAGAAGCAGGAAGGAGATTACCATGGGCTGTGCTTTAAACCCAAAATGCTGTTTCTCCCCCTTCTAAGATATTAAAGTAGTATCCCTCTAAAAAACAAGGAAATAACTATAAAACTCAATAAAAACCAGCAGTATTTTCTTTCTCTGTTAACACAGGCAGAAATTTAATGCAAAAGGACTCCCATTTCCTACGGCTACTTTGTCAAATCCCGTAAAGATGCTTGGGAAGTTACCTCCATCAAAAAGGTGCACTTCAAAGCAGCTACGGCTCCGCTCAAGCATCCGGAGCACACTTTGCTCCCGTCTCATCGAGAGGACACAAGGAGAGGGGCCAAGGCAGGAGCCTGTGTCCGAGGCTCGGGTGCCCTCTAAGACGGTAGAGATCAGGAGACGGAACAGTGGAGCCCGCGAAGCCTCCTTCACTCACTCTGCATAACCTCAGAAGCACTGCAACAGACTTCTCAGAAAACAAGCAGCAAGTGAGGTCTCCAGCTAGAAGAAAGGATCAGATTCCATCCCAGCTGGCAGGCGTTTAGGAACAAGGGAATTCTTTTTCTAAAGCAGCTGCAAGCCTAAGCAGTATTTACCTGGTGACACAATCGTATCAGAGCTTGCTGAGAAAACTAAAGGTAAGCACTGGCTGCTAAGAGTATTATCACCTCCACAATATGCCAGCACTACTTGCTATCCACAGACCAACAGCTTCTTTCCTCTTTTCTTCTCAGCACTCGTTGCTCTAAACTCTGAACCAAGGTTAACACACACATTTTTTCATCCAGATAGGAGGATGAAGGTTACTAATAGCTGCACACCAAGATCTTGAATTAGGACAGGCTTGTCAGGGGGAAGAACTCCTGAATATTATGTATTCACCATAGGTGCTGCTATGAGGTGTATTCTCAAGTTAGAATACGAAATCCTGTTAAGATTTCTGGATCTTTAAATTTATCAATAAGATCTTAGATTAATACCACCACTGCTTTCACTAAGAGCTGAATTTCACTCCCTCCCAGTTACATACAAGAATATTTCGGCTATCACAGAAGTTCTCTTTCTTTTTTTTCTTTTTTTTTTTTTCCCCTAAACTTTTCATTAGTCTCCTTTATCATAAAACAGAAGTCATTGACAGGCCAAGGATCATCTATAATAGAGCTATTTCAAACAGGACTGTAGGAACCCCTCTTGATAGGCTGCCAAAAGGCAGCAGGCCACCCAGTGATCAAGAACTGCAGCACGACCTACAAGCATAAAGGTCACTGTTTTCAGCTATCCTCTCCCCATATAAAACTTAAACTCTCAGCTTCCCAGCTAGATGCCTGCTTTTCTACTCTGCTTAGGTTTCTTCTATTACAAAATTCAATTGAACTGAGTCAGCTTCCAGCATTCTGAAGGCATAATCCAGACAGCCCCCTCCTGTTCTGGCACTGAGACCTACAGAAATCCATTTTCATTGTGTACATTTCCCTGACTGAGAACCTGAGAAAGAAAGTTTTGCAGAAGTTCAAAATATTGCTGTTACTTTGTGAGCTGTGTCATAATTGCTTGAAAGAAAACTCACGACATATTCTACCACTTCATATTTACTATTACCTTTTTTCCCCAGTCAAAATGATGACATTTTGCACTGAAATGCATAAAAGTTTGTTCACATACATTTCCAAGATAAAAATAATTTCATGAGGAAATTGCTATTCCCCATTTTTTTTCTTCTGGTACTCAATTTTACTTTTGTAGAAGGTTCTGAAGGAAGAAGTCACCAAATGCTTTCAGCAATATTTTTTTCATTTACAATGAGATACAGCAATATAATGGAAAAATGGAAAACAAAAACAAGACCAACATTTGCATCCAGTGTTCTCTGCTTCAGCTGAACAAATCATTCGGTGTTGTCTCTGCTACTTCATGGAGAATCCAAATTAGACAACTCTGTTTATTGACCACTTGAGTATCTGAATGAAGCCAGGGAATAATCTGCAAGCTATAATGCTCATCTTCCTGCATGTGTGGATTAACCAGCACTGAAATATCTGAATTACTTATTAGTTACCATTACATCTGTTTACTGAACTTATCTACTGGAAATACCATTTTCCTCCATTATATACTTTATTCATTGTAAATCAAGAATACTCATTTGTTTCAGCCTGAAGTTGTTTCAATTTACACCAGTAAAATAACAGCAGAATGTAGCTAACTAATGGCTGCACGGGTTTACTACTGCATTTGAATATTAATGCAGGCTTGATAGTGAAAGGTCTTTCCTAATGAAAATGACAGGAGTTGCACTCTGCACAGAGGGTAAAGGAAGAATCTTTCATGTGCAGATGCTGCCACTTCCTCAGGTCTGCCTTCAATATGAATGCAGCCTGGTCTTCGTAGCTGCTGGACAAGCACAGGTCATCAGCAGTGGCCATTTGCTGGGGCACCAGCATAATAATGGCCAGCTTGAAAGGCCTTCAGATATGCTCTGTGTGAGAATTTTATTAGCTTTATGCATAAAGCCTCAGAAAAGTAATTACTGGTCTGGAAAAATAGAAATACAAACTATAAAACTCAGGAGTTTTATATATATAAGCAGCTAGAGTAAGCTTCTAGTTTTATTTTGGGACAGTTCTGATCTCTCATCTCCCAGAGCTTTCATTATTTCTTGAATTGATATGGCTGTTACTCACTGTTGCTATCTACTGTTTAAGACTGAGTATCTCATATGATGAGTGCTCAACCGAAACAAGTTGAAATAAGACCTCCAGGCTGCCAGAACCTCTTGAGCCCCAGCAAACAGTGAGATGCACATCACATGAAGCTATCCAGTAAGTCAGATTTTAAGTAAATAAAAGCAAATACAGTAGGCATAGAAGAAAGAGAGTAAAAGAGACAAAGTTGATGGCTCTTAACGAGACTGCGATCTTTCTACCTACACAAAATCTTCCATAATCTCTTCAGAACACCTTCAGAATGCTTTGAAAGATTCTGATTCTTAAAAGGTCACCAATTCAATCATAAATACATGCATGACACACGCATATATAAAGGTATTTAATATACACAGTTTTAGAACATTGCTTGGATCTGTAAAGCCTGCTTAGTGTGAAATTGAGTCAGACTGTTTATACAAAGTGGAATAAAACTTTGCAGTTTGCTAACGAGAATAAAGACTAGCCAAGAAAACAATTTATTTCCTCCTCCTTTCCACCAAACTGAAGGCAGGGGTTAATTCTTTAAACTCAGATATTTTTCAATCAGATTTGTTTCTTTCATTTAAGACAAAGCAAGTATCATAAACACACCTGGAAACTTAAAGCTTCCAGTTTTACGCACGATTCTTCTTGGGATGCATTACAAAGAAGTACTGGCACACTTTTAGGCGAGCCATCCATTTCGTAGGACTCATGCCACCTACCACCTGCAATTTACATAATAGAGCATGTAATTTGGGACGTGCACTTGCTCCTCCCCACATTCATTTTCAGCATGGCACAGTTCACTTGTTAAGTAATAGCAATTCATCACTCTCTGACAAATAGCACAATAAAACTGCTCACTGTGTCTGGCGATGGGAGCAAAATCAAACCGAAAGAAGAAGTCTTGCACTCAGGCTTTGGACTAGACACAGGCCCATGTAATACCATCACAAATTCAATTATTTTGTACTGTGATTATTAACGACAGAACAATGTAATGAGCCTGAGTGAAGATAAAATTCCTGTGGTTAAGTGAGTCCTTGATGCTGAAATTTCTTTACCAAATTAAAGCACTTTTTCCCCAGGCATTTGGGACTCTCATTAAAAGCCCATTTAAGCCAATGAGAATCTTCCCATTGACAGACAAAGGTTTGAATTAGGCCCTCACTGCATTAAAATTGAAACATGTGGAGGTCAATTTTTAGGAAAAAACAATTTCCTGGTACTGGCTTGGAATTTTCTGTACCTGCTCATGCATCCAGCACAGATTTGTGTATTCATATCAAGCAGCTACATGCAAGTACACACAAAGAAATCTCACTACATATATACATGTAATAATCCAGTCTGCAGAAATAAATTCTGACAGTAAATAAATTTAAATAGGTTTCATAGTTCTTTCAAAGCCTCTAAGCACAAAGGTGTGCCCTGAAGCATGTGTCTTATTCCTTCCTCTCTCTTATTGCTAAGAATCACAGGAATTTTGCACTTAAATTCCCCACCCATAGCTATATAACTTCATCCACAAAGAGCCTACAGCTACATTAAGGACATGGTTACCTAAATCCAGTCTAATTCTCACTGTGGTGCCCTAATTCCAAAACTGCTCTCAAATTCCCCTGTCAGTGATCATCTAAGCTTGTACAATCCCTAGATGTCTTTGGTTTTGACAATAAAACATCCTAGGTGCCAGAGGAATTGTGACTTCCCAATGAATATTTCTCATTCCTCAGGATGTTGGACAGGATGCAGTCACCTCTTTTTCCTGAAACTGCTCAACTCTTTCTTAAAAACTCATATATGTGTGTGTGTCTGCACACATGTATGTGTATCTATTTTATGTACATATATATAAAGGAAAATCAAGTTTTAAGGCAGTGAAATCAAGACTGAATAAGACTATGCAGCCTAAATTAAACTTTACTCAAGAGACTCCTCAATTCCAGTCCCTCCTCTAACAGTTGCTATATATTATTATATTGCATGGGACAAAAAGATCATTCAGATGTAGGAACAGGAATAAAAGCCCTTTTTTCCCCAGCCTCAGTGGTTACATACCATGGTTATCCAGTGGATTGTAGACATCTTTTCTTCTTTGGCCTAATAAACTTTGAATTACATTGAACAGAATGGAGCAGCTTCAAACCAAAACCCTGAGCCATTCCCTTTCCTACTCTCATCCCAATATCCTGCTGGAAATTATGCACAGGCTTTTAATGAGAGGGGATCCACCACTGAAACAAATTACCAGAGGAAGCGATGACAAAATGACAAATTCAGATCAAGATCTGATACCTTTCTGGAAGACAGTCTTTAGCAAAAAACCCAATGTATTTTAGACAAACTCAAGGTAGCTGCATGGAAAACATAACTGCCTACTTGAAAACCCCCCCACAGCCTCAGGTGTCCCTTTTGCTCTTAAACTTTATGAGCTTCAGGATGTAGCAGTTGCATTTAGTTAGATGCAGTCAAATCCACATTGTTTCTAAAACCACTTTCTATCTTTATTGCAAAACTGTTTCAAAAGTCCAAATTACTGCATGAGTTTTTCTGGACTGTATCAAGCAGATAATCAATCCAGATGATCTCATAGGTCCCATTTGGTTTAAAATTTCATGCACTGCCTCTTACTTGTATCTGCCAAAGACATTTTTATATTCTGAGCGTTTCTCTGAAGAAAGATGAAAGCTGAACATTTGTAATCTAGCTGTTTCTTTACAAATGGCACAGCAAACTTCCCACTTCCATGTGTGACATTACAAATGGAAGTATCAGCTGATCAGAGAAAGGCATCTGAAAAAAGTGACACATTTTCAATATTCTGAGATTATTTTCAGAAGTATATTCAATCTGGAGGTGCTTTTAGTTTAGCTATATATCTCCTCCTAATGGCAAGTGAACAGCTAAAACCTCTTGCCTCAAGCTGACAATATGCTCTCGCTTTCCCAGATACAAGATCCCTATTTGACTGAAGCTAGGAGACTGTAGTCTGCTATTGAAGTCAAAGAAAAGATCAGCACCAGCTTTGTCTCATAAGAGAGATTTTTACAGCTCCCTTGGAACAAACTCCGTTACATATAATTCACATTTGCACTAAAATTCATCGCCCTTGGAAGTCTGGATTCGCTCGCTGTCCTAAGCGTTGGAATAGCTGAAAAGGGATGTGTTGGCACCCACTTTGGTGCTGCAGATAAAAATTCAAGAGATAAAGGACCTTTTCCTCTTTTTCCTATCCTGAAAGTATTCTCTAACCTCACAGTACAATGTACATCTCACTGGAATATTACCATAGATAACTGAAACTTGAAAAATGTTGGCAAATTCTACTTCAGGAGACACCACAGAACCACAGTCTAAATGCTAACAGTTTAAGGCTTAGCTTTGGAAGTCAGAGCTGTATTATCTTACCTCGGGGGTTGTTGCTGTGTTAGCTTTTGTTATCTGAACAGAAACAGAAAAGCTTCAGATATCTAAAAAGCTTCCAGCCTGTTCTACGAAGATTTCTAACTCGGTTTTGTAGCTCTGCCACGTCAGAAGATTATCCTCGACTCTACTAGGCAGACAAGAGGAAACCTGTAGTCCCTTTAAGACCTCAAATGACTGCGGGTGGAGAGGGATGTCTTGGTAACACTAAAATATATGTTTTCTGGCTTCTAGAAGTATTTGAAAGACACATTTGCTGATCAGGAAAAGGCTCCTAAACCTAGCTTAGTATTAGATAATCTTAGACACACTGAAACGTTTCTAAAAACCAAACTGGCATAGTTGCCATTCCTAGCTATTTGTTTTCTTTTCATGAAGGGTTTAGGCTTCTGATAGCATCAGTCTGAACTAATATGAACATTCAAAAATGAACATGCTTAACTACATAATACGAGGCTGTGTTGCTTTGAGTTTTCAAGTAAATCAGTGAAAAATCAGCACATACGCCAGGCAGAGAAAAGCATTTTGAATTAGTTGCTACCCACCCTTTAGAACATGCACCAATAATTAAAAAGTTAATGGGTGTAGTATTAGAAGAAAAATCATGGTGCTAGCACATAAATAACAGAAGTGTTAGTTTTACTTAACTGGCATTGGTGAGACAGAACCACAAAGAAGCTGGGCAACCAGAACCAAACCCAACCCAGAGCTATCAAACATGGGGGAGTTTTTTGTCTGTGTTTCTGCATATAGGGTGATGTGTCCTCTAGGATGTATCCATATATGGTGATGTGTCCTCTAGGATATATCCATATAGGGTGATGTGTCACCTAGGATGTATCCATATAGGGTGATGTGTCCTCTAGGACTGCACATGCTGAGGTACCTCCACTGGCCCATAGCTTCCTGGCTCAGTGCTGCACTTCTCTGGTCCTTGGACATCCCCTGTGCAAATGCTGTGAGGAGTGTGATAGAGCATCCTGACCATCTCTCTCACTCATTACCTCTGCACCTCTGGGGACTTTCTCAGCAAATACAGAGCTGTGATTTCCAAATGTCTCCAAAACCAAGAAATGCAGCCTGCCTTTTAGTTTAACCAAGCAAGTAAAATAGAAACTAGGCACCCACAGTGCCATAAAAATTGTGGACCTTTACAAATAATTTATATATTAAATAAGTAATAAATATTTAATGGCATATTTTCTTTTTTTTTTAATTTAATTTAACAGTTAAGTAACAGAGATTATAAGAGTCCACCTAGAAGCACGAAGCAATGTGTTAATTTTCTTAGCAGGTATATCGTGCTAATGGAATATATTCACAGCATTACCCATATCAGCATGTTAATACCATTTGCAGAACTCAATAAGAGTTAATGAGAACAATAATTATTTGAGAGTGAATGTTGCTTTGGGCTTTATTATTCCTTTCTTATAATCCTGAGGTTTTGTTTTGGACTCTGTAGAATAGTAAACTGACTACATCGCCAACTAACTGAATTTCTGCATGCCATGGAGCCAGGACTTTCTCCTCCCCACTGATCATTCAGACTCTTTGTGGGAATGAGTTAGATCCTTATTACAAGCACACTACTGAAATTCAGTGCAAGGTCCACAAATATTGGTAGACAATTTTCGTTTCCAAGGGGGTTCCATAATCAACAGAATTTGCCCCATTGACTGCATGTTCAGGCAAACAGAAGGCTGCTTGAGGCAGCCTTGAATTACTTAGTAAAAATAATCACATTAAGGCCTGAACTTAATAAAAAACTGGTACAGCATTAACATTTTTGTCATTAAACCTGTTTAATTAAATTTAATTTGACTTCTCACATTATTATGGCTACAGTAAACTAACCGTATTGTCTTGTCCCTCTTGCCAAACTCCATCAGGAGAAAAGAAGGGAAAGAGGAAGAAGAGGAGAATAAAGAAAAAAAAGAAAGAATAAAAATAAAAATTCAGTCAGATTTCACCAGAGGTAGAATGATTCAAAAAGTGGTTCAAAAGCACCTTGTATCAGAGCTGAGCTTCATGAAATTAGAGACTGAGATCTTCAGAATCAAGGCAGGAAAATATATTGGCTCAATTTTCCTAACCTCTCAAATGCCCCGTGAGTGCTAAATCCTCACTTCTGTTACGTGGTTTTTGGAACTAACATGAAATTTGTGCTGAGGGCACTTTCACACTCCTAGTGGCAAACAAGTAATTTAATATTCAATCAGCAAACAGCAAAGAAAGTGCTATTACAATACTTGTTGGACCAGGGTATAAAACATGACTCAGCTGAGTGTTTTTTAAAGAGTTTCCCTCCTGTGTATTTGAAATGTGCCTAATTTTATCTTTTGGAAATTCTGCAACACTAAGTTGGAAATTTCATTCCCTTTCAGGAACACTAGTGAATTGAAAGTGCAGAAGTCAGTCCTTTCTGAAATACAATTATATAGTATAGTAAGTCAGTATTCACTTCTGCCAACACTGGACAGATTCCCAAATGAAACTATATTTCAAGGCAGAGAACTTCTGTATCTTAGTGCTAAGTTATGACTTCCAGTTTTAGTGGCATTTCCACTGAACTAAGCAGACAAGGAAAACACTGTATGTTAGTAGCTCCACTGCTCCGCTGACAGGAAGACGACCTGGGCTTCATTTCCTTCCTGGGTTAATTCTTCACACAAAATTAGATTTTATTACCGCTAGAAACGCAGTCTGAGCCTCCCCCTTTCCAACCAGGAGCCTAGCAGGACTGTTCCCAGCTGCAGCACCTATGTGCCTTTCCACAAAACCCAACTGTTTGGCAGGAAATTGTCAGTTCAACTAAATTTAAGTGTCTGCTTTCCACATTTTTCTGTCCAAACAATATATGGGAATTAATTATTTTTTTTTTAATTTAATAAAAATATTTCGATTCAGACTTGTCACTGGAGCATTTCACAGCAGTTAGAGATAACTTAGCCCATACCTTCAGTATGTGCTAGACGCTTTAAGACTGTGATGCCTTTTGGAATGTGTAAATTGGCTAGAGGGGACGAGCTCCTCTAGACTTCCCACCTTGCCAAAGTGTTTCAAGGATCTCTGGAGATGTCTCCCAAATACTTTTTATTAAGATGCTCATTCAAACCTCAGATATTTTGTTGTGGTTCCTTTGAAGCTCATAAATAGCATACCTTCTGCTACAACCAACTTCACTCAACCACTTTTGACGTTCTTAAAGAAATTTAAGATTTAATGTAAAAATTTTCCAAGAATAAATTCTTTGTATAAAATTAGATGTGGCTACAGTTTCTATCAAAACCTTAATATTATCTGACCATTTCAAAATATTATGAAGTACCAGACCCTAAACAGTAAGGGATTTTTAGCAATTAAGAAAGATTTCAAGCTGGAGGGTGGTGGGGAATAATATAAAAACAAAGGTTTTCACAGCATAAATCTCCCATTTACACTGAAAAAAATTACCAGAACATTTTGTTGGCTGCTAAGTATCATTGTCAAAAACGTCAGAAAGAGGTGGGTTGAAAGGTTGTCACCCTAAGGAAAATAACATAATTGGAAGTCTTGTCATTCTAGTTAAAAGGTAAAGAAAGACTGTAATTTTTGCAATCAGTAAATCAAATTTACACAGAAAGGGGATAAAGGCTTTTGTTGCAAATACACTGCACCCCTTGAAAAACCCAGAACTGCTAACAGTCTACAACTAATTCAAACATTTCAATTACCTGCAGAAAACTGCATGTTTTGCCAGAGTTCATTTTAAGGAAGCCAGGGACCATCACAACACGGTCTAGAATCTCGGTTTACACACCGTCAGATTTAATGACACTCACTAATTCCTCTCAGAACAGCAGCAACAAACTTGCATTACGAGTGAGAAGTCTTGGTTTCAAACTGCTAAATATCCCGTTTTGCTACACAAACAAGTGTAAATCTTTTCCTAACTGAAATCAGCTTTTATAGAAGGTATTTATGTGTCTGACTCCTTCCAACTCTACCTTTCTTTGTAGGATACCAGTATGACTAAGATGGGGAAAAAAAAACAATGGAGTGTCTCAGAAGTGCTACTTGAAATCAATTTATACAATGAACAAAAATGTCACCCTCATAAATATTTATAAGAGAGGATTTCACATTTTATGTTCAGCATTGAATGGTGCGTGTTATTCTTATTAATGTTTCATAAACATTTGTACAAAAAACAATATGCTTTACTTTGCTTCTAAGTATTAAGTAGAATTATAGCAGCATCTGCTTCCAACAGTTGAGTGCACAAGCTATTCATGTCCTGTCGTAAATTCCATGATGCATTAAGATGCCATTAAATATACCTTCTGTGGTTGTCTCCTCATTTACATACCTTGTAAATCATCACGTAAAAATCAAGTGAACTGGGTAGCAATCTCCTGCACTCTTCCCTTCTGCCACAGAATCCAGTGCCATCCACATCTTCCTCTATCAGGAGCATCGGCATCAAGACATGAAGTCAATTGCTAAAGGCAATTTGATTTATATTTTTTAACTAGTCCATTTTCTTAGAGAAACTAGATTTGAAAGCCAAGAGGTATAGGCAAGACAGAAGACATGAGCATGGTGGTGTGCCCTTTTTTCCCCAAGGATTCTTATTTGGAAGTTTTAAATAAAAGTAAAAAAAAAAAAAAGATAACTAGAAGAATGAAAATAAGTTAAAACAAAAGCTTCTTTCTCCTTGTGGGGTTTCTCCCCACACACAGACTCTAGAGTACTTTCCACACTGCCTTTGTACCCAAGACAAAAAGCGCTGGAGAGTATCTCAGCTTTTGCAGAACTAGAACATACGTGGAGGAACAGTTCTCTTTTTCTTGATTTCAGTAACATCCCCTTACTGTTTCATTCCCTCTCACTACCGATTTACTTCCTTCAATCCAACTTTTGTAAAGAGATAGCTGGAAAAGGTTTCCTTTTATGCAAATGCCCAGGCAGTGTCCTGCATTGGCTGGCAGGAGAGCTGTGGCAGTGCTGCAGCTGTAACTCTGCTGTCTGCAGACCGCATCTCTCACCGCTCTGCTAACTCAGCCTCTGATGGTCAGGAGCTTGGAAACAAGCACCTGCACCTGGCTACCAGAGCTGGCAAAGCACTGTGCTGCTGGCAGAAAATCCTCTCTCTCTAATTGTTTCCCCTCCAACATTAAAACATTTCAGGCCCAGTAAATCAGTCAGATCAGCTTTCCCTGAATTTAATAATTTCATCCATTTCTTACGTGGTTTGCTCTTCCTGTGAAGCCAGAGAAATCTGTCCATCTTATGGAAACATTGCCCCGTGTCTTCATTGTGTTGCAGTGTCCTTGGCCAGGAGAAGCCCAGTGAACTGCAAGGCCTGAAGTCAGCAACAAAGGCAGGCTGGAGAGGAGGGAGGGAAGGAGAGAGAATGGTAAGCAAAACTGAGTGCACGTATGCATCCAAGGTGAACTGCAAGACTGCCAGAGGTAACTAATTTATTTCGTTTTGAATCTGTTGACTTCCACTGGAAAAATGTTTTTTAAACTTAAGAAAATGAAATAGCCCTTTATTTTAGGGTCAGACTTTCACCTGGCACACACGACTCCCTTGCGATGTGAATGCAGCCCATGGGAGTTCTTAGCATCCTTTCCAAAAGCAACAGCTTCTTAAAATGATCAGATCACAGTTTTTTCCCTCAGAAGGAGGAAAAAAAAAAAGGGAGGAGGGAAACTAATAAATAATCTGAAGTTTCTTACATTTAGTGACAAACGTTATGAAAAACCCCACAGCCCTTAGTAACTGATGCTTTCTCCTTGCCTGTCATCTGTGTTTATACCCTGCCTATCAGTTCTTGCAGCCCTCAGTCCTTGAACTCCTCCTGAAAGGAAAAAAGAGAAGCATCTAACATGTGCTTTATTACCAAACACCAAGACTCTTCTCTTTCTTTAGCCTTTCATGAAATAGTGGAGGAGGAGGACTGGAAATCTTTTGAAGACTAGGGGGAACAGCTGCTGAATTGGGGGTGATGGGTCTGCTATGAACTTGTGGGTACAGAGAAAAGCTCCCACAGGTGAAATGGGGACAGCTCTGCAATCTGAGCCCACCCATGTCAAACAGCTTCTGGGGGAGAGCCCATTGCAACCAGCTCTTCAGCCAGGAGGAGGTTAGGTTTGAGTGGATCAGGCACCTTGAAGAGCCCAGTCAGACAATGGAAAACCCACTTTTACAGGTATCTCCTAGCATATCAGTCATTCAGAGATGGTTATAATTATTTAGTACTACTGGTAAAAATATCAGCTTGAAAGACAGATGAAAACTTTGTCAGCCTTACAGAAGAACGTTAGGAGTACAGGTAGTGGTGACAAACCAAGTCTGGGTGCCAGCACAGCTGCAGCACCCTACCTACCAACTGCTGTTCCCTCTGAGCTGCCGTGGAGTTCTAGGGGGACAAGCCAGGTGGAGAAGGTTGTTCTCCCACAGCTTATGTTGGGTCACTGTCTCCACGAGGTCAAACCTTGCACTGGCCAGTTGGCTGCCTCCGTGCTGCTGCTGCCCCTCACCCCCAGTTATTTATCTGTCACTTGGAAGCAGAGGCTGTCTTTGTGCTGCCTCAACACCTGAGAAAAGCTGTTTCAATTATAAATAGTGAAACCCTTTTCACATCTTTGTGTTCCATTTTTACCAACCTCTCTAAACAGATCAGTCAGCATTGCCAAAGCTTCCCTGCTACTTTTTGATTGCTGCCACTGCACCTTTTTTTCTCATTTTCTCACTTAGGAAAACAAAGGGGTTGTCTGTTGACCCCCCTTGCTTTTTAACTCTGTTTGCACTGGGAGAAACTCTTGGTGACTCAGCAGAGCACTGTGGGCAGTGAAAAATTAGAGCATATATTTGTGTTGGGAGACTGCGAGGTCCGTTCAGCCCCTCCTGTCACTACAGTGTCACCACATCCTTAGTGTTACTGTCTCTTACTGCAGCCTCACGGCTCAGAACATTTTAAAATAGATTTGCATCCTAATCTAAATCCAGAGGGCTAGTCTGTCTCCATTGAGAAAGTCCAGTTTTACTGTTCTGCAAAACAATTCTCCCTCTCTAATGCTATAAACACCTGTAAATATTCATTCCTAAGTAGATTAACAATAATCTCGGTATCACTAAAATGAGGTATTTTTAGTCCTAACTGCAAAAGCCAGATCCTGAAACTGCTTGTACCTGTGAAGAGTTCAGTCCAATTCAGTCTAAGGCTATAAAGACACAGTGATTTGCCCATGTGATTTTGTTTCCAGCGAACTGATCCCAGAAATTATCACATTACATTTCTGACTTTCTAAGAAAACCACCAATGTGTATCAATAATTAAAAAATCTGTCTAAGAAAAGTGCTCAAGTCATCTTTCTTTTTCAACCAATATTTCAGCCAGCACAATCTGGCTGTGGCCCATAACTCATGCTCCCGTGCACCACCACTGCGTAAATAAGTTATGATTCCTTTAAGTAGATGGAAAATTTAACTGGATGCAGACACAGCCTTATGCCTAACAAGCAAAATCTAGGACTTCTTATTACCATAAATGCAAATATATATATATATGTGTATCTAAATATATACATTTGTATGTATCTCTTGGTCTTCCTAACTTCAGAGATTCTTTTTGTCACTGCCTACATGGGCAATTAATGATATAATTGTTCCTTACTTCTGTTTCTTGTTCCAAGAACACTACTACAAGTTTTGTGCCAGGCAGACTATATCCAGTAAGAGAAGAGAAAAATTTGCTGTGGGTTTTTTTTTTTCCCCCGAGCACTGAGCTGAAAAGAATTACTCAAAGGAGGACTGCAAAACCTAGTACAAATTTGAAACCAAAACAAAACATTTTAACTAAACCAAAACTTAATTTTCACTCTCATTTTCCCTGGAGGATTTTGGGTAAACATAACATTTCCATTGCTTTTGTGTTTATTTTTTCCTACTCGCTTTCAGTTTGGTATTTTCTCCACAGACTTCTTGAAAATTTTCTCTGTGATCCAGTTTTTGTAACAATAAACCAGAAATAGTCCAGGGATAAGGGATCAAAAGTCTGACTATCTAGGGCTTAGGTTTGTTTCATTCGCAGACATTCAGAGTGTTCCCCATTAAGTGCTGGCTTTAATCGTGCCATCCATCCTCAGTTGGAAGACACTAGTAATTTATCAAGATATTTCAGTAGATGATGTATTCTGCAGGATATCACAGTCTTTTACATATTCAAATGGAGCAACTTGCAGACATTAATGCTTTTAATAGAAATTTAATTTCACACCAAGTTAATATAAATAAATATCTGTTTTTAAACTGTGCTGTTCCTTTTCTCCTCTTTATTAACCTCAGTTAGAATCTAAGTTGCATCTTAGGTTTATTTCATGACCTCATATTCTGCCCTGTTCCAATTTGGAGGAAATTTAAAAGAAAATAAAGAAAAAATCCACCTACATATTAGAGATGGAGTGAAATCCAGTGTTTCTCAACAGTTGCTGGAAGTCTAGCAGAAGGAAGCACGGTTTAGAAGGAAAAAAGCAAAACAAGCCAATCACAATAAGAGTTGGTGAGAAATTATCTAAGCTATTCCCTATTGTTATCACAACAGAATAATGTTTCCTAAACTGTGTATTCAGACAAAGCAATTAAGAACACAATGGTACCTCCCAACGAAAACAGAAATACCACATTTTTACAGCTTCGTACATTCCAGACTCCTGAGCCCCAATTCGTTTACATTCTGGTTAAAGTTTGTAACAGCTCTAGAGTTGGATTTCATTAACGTGATCTTCACTGCATCACTTCTAAGTCCTCCCTGCTCATTAGCTCTGAAGAGAGCCAGTGGCTGTTACTGGTAAAGCAGCCATGTGGCAGATCAATAACCTAACAAGGGCAAAACTTTGGGTGCAGAGGAAGAGCAGAGAAAGAAGGAGAAACACATTTCAAAACTCACATTTGTTCCTCCCTTGGTAACAGATGTGAATGAAACTATACCAATGTAAACTGGGAGTTCTGGACCAGGTCCTACCCAAAAATCCAGCTGGATTACATGGTTATTTCAGTTGTAAGTCCTGATACTCATTTTACCCCTGCTCAGCAGCCTTCTGAAAAACAACACACCTCCAGCCCACTCTCACCAGTGCTACAGCCTCACGTGCATCAGTTGGCTTCTACAGTTTTATGGAAAGATGGAGTTTAACCTATGCCACCAGCAGTAAATGATTCTATGATTCCATGAGCGCTAATGTGTGTTAAAAGCTCTGCCTGAGCAGCTGATTTTACACCCACAGCAAACACTTTCTGCGTTACTCTAACTACTGCTCTTCCCGGCTATCGCCTACTACAAGTTCCCTGTTGTCTTTGAGTTAATTACCTTTCTGTGAGCATCACGCAGCGTCGCAAAAAAGACATTAGAGTTGGACCCTCCTGCTGGTGCAGGGCTTTTCCCCATCATACAGTTTACTGAAGTTTTACTGAATCCAGCACCAAGGCTGGTGGGCTTCTCGTTGGCCCCTGCGCACAGAGGATGCTCTACTCAAAGGAAGCTTTACTCTCAGTAATCTGCATATTTCTATCCTCTTCAGCTTCCTCCTCTGAACTTCACTTTATTCCACCTACAGATTTTACCTAAGGGCAGCAGCTCACACTCAAGTGTATTTTTTTCCAACAGATCTAGATTTTCATGGGATTGTTAAAGCCAGTTTGGTTTTAATCATGACTAACAACCCTCAAGCATTATTAAAAAAAAAAAAAATGCATCTCTGAATCATTAAAATCACGTAAAATTACAAATATCTCTGTCTTCAAGATACACAAGATTTCTTATTATTCTGTTACTCGTGGAAGAAATGCACGTGAATTCACAATTTAAAAATAAAATTGGGATTATTCTGCTACAAATCTTTTCAAATAAATGTTGGGTTCTTATTTATGAATTATGTATTCAGTATTGATACTCTATTTGCTTTCCTGGTTTGGTGGCAGTTGAATGCATGCAGATGATAAAAATGTGTTCTGTTCTTAATATCAACATAATTTTACACTTTTTAAGAGATTTATTACATATTAATAAACACAAGTGTATAAAGCAAATAAAGCATTCCATAAAACAAGATAAAATCTAATTGCACAGAAAAGGAAGCGGTAATATAAGCCAATAAGAAATCATTCAAATTATACTAATTCTAAAGACTGTTATATTTTTAAAAAGACTTAATACCATGGGGCTACTTTACACAACGTGTTTCCATTCAGGGAAATTACACGCCGCAGAGCAGAGCAGCACTGCAGTGAATGAGCACCTCTGTGTTTTGGGACAAAGAAACTTGTCTCCTTACTTTGTTTTGAAGAGTCTTCAGAAATCTACTTCTTAAAATTCATATCCTCTGCAATTCCCAGTGAAAATGGTTAATCTCCCACATCAAGTTCAGGCATGCAAAAAAAAATGATCCCCATAAGAAGCACTTAACTTAATTCTCTTTGCTTTGTTCCTCTGGCTTCAAGTCGGTGCAGGATAGTTGCACATGATGTGGATCAGACCATTTCAGAATAACGTTGTGCTTTCTGCTGTACTGATGCAGGGTCTTGTCGACTGAGCACTTAAACTTCGCCCGGCTATAAAACTGGCATGTTAAAGATTAAATTAGATACCGAAATCTGGGATGGGCAAAGACCTGCAAATTGGCAAACAGAATTGTCCCGTGAAACAGAGAAGGTCCTTTATTCTCTCTCTGCCACAGAGACTCTGACCCATCTGCACCGTGAGGACACCAAAGCACCTCAGCACTGGGAGGCTTTCCATTTCTGAGCTTTTTTCAAGGTCCCCAAGTATACTGTGTGAAAAACCTCACCAAGTCTTATTAAAGGCCAGCTCTGAACGTACTAATGGAGCAATTGTGAATACCATTATGTTTTGTAATAATGAAAGATTTCTTTGAAGTATAACTGTTTATGATTTATCACTGATGTTTACAAAGTGCCTGTATGCCCAAGAATCCAATTTATGAAGCAATACTTTAAAAGCTAGCCAAGGGAAAAGCAAGGAGGCTTTAAACTGATGAAACACTTTACTTTCTTGGAAGTCATTAAAGTTGATGTTTATCTTCCTTTCACATGTCTATCTGACAATTCCTTTCGCTGTTTTTCCAATTAGTATAGTGCAGTTACAATTTTTCTTAAAGGACTGGATTATGAGTGGAATTTCAGGATGGGATCTGCCCTGATGACTCAGGAGGAAAAAAGTGCTCTAGGCTGGCAGGCATGGTCCAGCTTCGGAGAAAGTGGTGGGAGACGTAAAAGGGAGTGGGATCAGCTTACACAAGACTCCTCTTTAACCCTGCTCCTCTCAGTAAAGGAAACCATTTGACAAGCTGGAGGACACCCAGCAGTGACACGGGTGGCCAAATAAATTTAAAATTCATCCAAAAGTTTAATGAATGTAGATTTTAGGAGTTATTAGTGCTTGCCTAAGGTCACCCTTTGCCCTTTAAATCTGACCCTTGGCTCAAGTTAAACACATTTAACTTGCCATCTCAAGTTAAAATCCTCCTCAGAAGTATTTTAATAACTCTCAGGAAAACCTGAGCATATACCTTCAGGAGAGAATCTGCAGTTTGCTCGGATACTACGGACACACACCTCTCTCTGCACTGTAAAACAGAAGCAGCGAGGGGATGAGGATTAAAAAAAAAAAAACCCAGGATTAGATTTGCATTCTCTTCTCTCATCTTGCTCTTACTGAACCAAAACTGGAAGAATAGGGCTTCATCCAGATCTGCTATAAATACCTCTTTCCCTCCAGGGAGGGCATCTGAAAGCTCTTTAATGACAAGAGTTGTGTTTTCCAAAATTCCCATCTCTGTACAAACAAAGCAACTAAGTCGTGTTTTCTTTTTACTTTTTTTTCCACACATTCTGCTTAGTGCAAAAGAACCACGACAAGCAAGCAACCAAAAACCACATCAAATCCTCTAGTAAATATACATGTTATTTGCTTAATTGTGGAGACAGAGAGGATGATGATAGAAGCTGGAATAAGAAGGGGAGAGAAAACCTGAGCGATGAGTTAACATTCAGAAGCCAGGCTGATTGAAACACTGGACAAAACACTACATTTAGAATTGGCTATTTCTGACCTTACTCAGGGGCAGCAGAGCTACACCCGCACTCCAAGAAGCTTCAGAAGATCATTTTGTTTAATAAGCTCAGAGATCCGAGAAAAACATTTGCTGGGAAAAATACCAGAGGAGCTTGGCTTTCAAAGTGATTCAAATACAGCTTTCTACTACAAAGTGTCTTTTCAATTAGGATGCTAGGAATCAGAGGCGGCGAAGATGTAAGGTAACGAGAGCAGGCATGACATGGCAGCCTTGGGGCTCCGTGGGATCTCCCTGCAGCATTTCAGTCAGCCCCTTGAAGGAACCCGCGGTGAATCTGATAGCAGGCGCTCGCTTATCTCCCCCTGCACCTCTTCCAGGCCCCGTGTGCTCTGTCACACACCTCTGCATCTCTTGGGCACACACCACCACAATTAGAGAGCTTTTGTTTCCAGGAGTTCGATGGTTTATTCTTTAAGAAAACGAAGTCACTTCAGTAATATGAGGCCAGGACTATTGGTAGTCACTAGGAGATTGAAGGAGGGAGGGAGGGATCATCTGAAAGTCCATGTGTTGGAAACATCAAGTAGTGACCTTTATTACCGATGACCTAGGCCCTCCAGCAATGAACCCAGACAGCACTGATTAAGAGAGAAGCCTGCTGGTTTTTACAGGCATATAAAATAAAAGGAGTCTTTGTGTTAATAGAGAGGGGTATGACACAGAAGGAAATGTAAAAATGAATGAGCTATAAAAAGAAGGAATTTTTCCTCCTCTCTGGAAGACAGTAAGAAATTAATCCAGAGATATAAAAGTCTGAATCATAGTTTCATAAACCATTGCAGAAGCAGATCTTTAAAAGGTAAAGTTAACTAAATCTCACTGCAGATTTACAGAAAAAAGACAGTAGCTTCCTTACATGGATGGTATAGAACAGAAACTCGGGCTTCACAAAATATCAACTCTCCCTTAGAATAAATAATTAATCCTAATTTTTTTTAATAATAACTTCATTAAAAAAAAAAAAAGCAATGGAAATCTTACCTATTTCTTTTAATACTCTAGCTAAAAAGGCCCATCTTACCTTTGTTATGCTGTGAATACCGAGTCCTTCGGCTGAAACAAAGTCACAGGACACAAATGGTTCTTACAAGATACCTGTTCTGGGAACATATCTTCATTGGAAAATGTTCTCATCTAATCTGCACCCCTCCCAGCACCAATAACACATAAAGCTTTTTATTATTAAGTAGTTACAGCTCGAAGCCATCGTTAAGAGCATTCACATTCACATTTATGACAGGCACTAGACACAGCAAGAGAAATGTGAAGAGAAACAGAAACACTTCTGTGGGAAATGAAGTCAGAAGAAAAATAAAAGCTGCAAACAACGGGGAAACTCCAGGAAGATAAAGCAAGTGGGTAACAAATGATGGCTAACATCAGAAGGCAAGAGTCCTTGCTTGTCCACTACAAGACAGTTTGGGGTTTAGCAGCTGATGGGGAAGAGCAACACGGACTCGCAGTAGCAGCACCTATTTCTAATGACAAGGATATATGAGCTTTGGTAGAGCTCAGGTGATGGTGAATCACACCTGCCTTCTTCTTTGTTGTATTTGCAATGCAACCAAAGTATTTGTTTTTCCCATTGAAGAAAGAGGAGATCCTCATTTTTACCACCAGCAAAGAGATTTCAGCCTGGAAGTTCAGCTTAAATTATCCCAAATTAGGGGAAGTGAAGTCTGAGTCTCAGAAACCCAACTAAGAGGCAGGGAATGAGAGAGAGAGAAAGTGGCTGTTTAGCACTTCTGTTGCCTGATTGAAGAGTGGCAAAGAGAAACAGAATGGAAAGACAGAGAAATGCTGGCCTTTGTAAAAGAGGATACCTATTTTTGTTGGCTGTGAGCTTCATGTGTGAGCATATGTACACATTTGTACATATGAATGTCCCCCATCCTCTTTCAGCCTTGTCCTCACCACAACCTCAACACTGCTCCACACTTTGTAGTTAAGTCTCCAAGCAACTGATACTGCCTTTTCCAGAGGTAATCCTTACCTTTCAGCACTGAGCTGTGATTTCAATCACCCAGTGAGATTTCGATCCTTAACAAACACAACCTTCAAACATGCTGAATGATCCTGTGCAGAACACGGCACATACATGAAACGTATTTTCCAGAATGACACAGATGATAACTATCTGTGTGTGTCTTGGGCATTATGTCTCCATTTTTGGTAAGTTTTTTCTTAGCCACGTTCAACCAGAAAAGTTCAGCCTTTATGGAAATAGGCTGGCTCAGTCTTCATATTTGTCTAAATGACTGATGGCTGCTTTAAAAATTAATTTCTGCGCAGTCGATACCATTGAGGTCTGAGACTTTTCCTACGAGTTTTTTAATTATTCCTTATCTCTTTCCTAAAACATTAAAGAAGCGTTTGCCTCCCTTCCAGCTCCTGGTTGTACAGCTACTCGGAGGTCTTTCATGAATGAGTTTGTTCACTCTGTAATGGCTATTCATGAAAACCGAGTCAGTTCATAAGACTACGATGACTTGCATTATATTCTTGGCTCAGAAGGTTAATTTTTATTAAATTTGTTTATATTAGCAACAAATTTTTAATTGCCTATTTAAGCTATCTACAGTCTACAAATGGTTGGTAACTTGAAAAAGTATTTCACTTCCATTTCAAAATAATGGGTTTAGATGTATCTGTGCAGAATTATTTACATAGTCTGATACTCAGAACAGTTCAGTGCTTGCTAGCTTTCCTATCTGTTATGCCACAGCCTTCAGAATAGCATGTAGAGCAGCCAAGTGCCAGCATGTGTGCAGAGCTCTGATAAAAGGGGCCAGGAAATCATGAGGAGCTCCCAGTGATTGTGGCAGAAAACACCAAAGTGCCAAAAGGAAGAATGGATTCAAGTACAAAGTCCCTGCGAGTTTAAACTCTCAAGACAAAGCAGTAAGGGCAGAGCAAGTTTTCTGCTGAAATGCTCATAACCCAGCTCAGCCTTTCCTTGTCAGGCTGCTGCTCCGAGCAAACACCACCCTGGATAGAAACCATTGCCACTGCTCAGCTCTCCCCACTGTGCCCAGCAGAGCTGTGCCTCTGCACGGGCCCATCCTTGTCCAGGCAGCGATGCTGCTCGGCAGCTGGGTAACGTGCCTGCCTTCCAGCCAAGGTAGCTTACAAACAGACCCCTGCAAGGTTCCCCTCCATTAGAGAGTCAGCTCAGACTCTCACACAGCTATAAATATCCTTCTCCCTTCAACCACCTCCTCATTATGTGGAAACATCTGCTGAGCTTAACAGTAACCTGGACTCAGGCTGGCTGGTGCAGCTGGCTGCACAAGAGCCTGGGGTCCACGTTCACTCATGATAAACTGCTCACTTTCCAAGGCATTCGTAGTGGGGATGGGCTTCCAGTGGATTCCCACATTTCTACTGAATATCCAGGACAGACAGCTTCTTAAAATCACAGAGCTTCTTGCAAAACAAAGAAGGTCAAGATGCACACGAGTAACTGGACCAATGTAGCACCAGAGAGGATACTTGAGACTGGCTGCACAGCTTTGGGCTAATCTAACTTCTATGATCAGACCACTTTGATTTTCACCTCTTTAACAAGCTGGAGAATATCTTTGAAAAAAAAATAATATTTCATAGAGCTTAAACCCTTAATTTCCTTTGAAAACAATTATTTGAACTGATGGCCTACTGAAGTCAATACCGTTTGCTGATAATCACTAGCACCCACAGTTGTAAAAGTCTAATTACATGGTTATTTTAAAGGATTGTTTTTCAAATGATTAAACCAGATTGATGCACGTGAACCACAAGTTTGACTGTAAAAGCCTTTATGTCAAAAAAATGGCATCTGAGGCTGGAATAAAGAGTAGAAATTCCTAGAGCAATAAAATATTATAGCTCATTTTAAATAGGGTTTCTACTTGCCTTTTACTCTTGCCCACAAAATACTGGAATGGAACACATTTTCTTCCTTATTTTGGAGCTGCAAATTCAACGAATGCCTCAGCTGTGTTAACATCTATCTCTCTAAAAGCATTAGGACTTGGTTCTCCTTTTTGTGTACATTAAGAAATTAGAAGCATGCATTGCTGGTTCCACAGATGTATTTGTACCTGAGAAATGCAGGACAATGTAACCAGATGCAAACCCTGATGCAAAACAAAGCAATCAAACTCCTAAAAAAAAAAAAAATCTCATCTTCCATCTGAGGTGGCTTTACTATACTAAGTAATATTCTGGGGCATGACAATTTCTAACAAAAACATAAGCGTTTCAGCACAGGGCACCCTCTTGGCTGGACTAACAGTCCCATCAGAAAAGCCCACCTCTTGCTCAAAAAAAGTAAAACCAAACCCAGAGTATGTGATTCAGATTCCCCACAGCTTCGGTGCTGTTTCTCAGGTGTGTCTCTTTCAAGACATTCTGCTAATAAAAAAAAAAAAAAAAAAAAAAAAAAAAAAAGAGGCAATTCCCTATTTTTACTAACAAATTAATTAAAAAGAGCTATTGGAAGAGTAACATCATCTAGAAGTTATTTCTGCTCTTTTATCGTAATGAGTATTTCTCCTAAAGCAAAAATAACCCTGTTGGTCTCAGCTGGGATAAATAATAAGATCTCTGTCCAGTCTTTCCCCAGAGTTCACCAAAGTTTTTTTCTGCAATGTTACTGGGTGCAGCTCCCGTTAATCATTTTGAAATGTGCTGGTTTGTGATGTATGCAATGTAGGATGAACTATCATAAATTCTTCTTAGATATATGCAGTATACTGCAAGACTATTACTGACTAGCAGCCTAACTTGAAAACATCTATAAAGTTTAATTAAAAGTCATTTTAGCCAGGTTTTTACTAGAGGGAAGCATGTTACAAAAAAACCTGTTGCTTTACAACTGTCATAACTCAACCATGATAATGCTGCTCAAGTGATAGATTATAACCGAAAAACGTTCCCAACACTGCCCTAGCAGCCCCAGCTGTCCTGCAGACACACAGAAAGCACAGTGCGAGCGAAAAAGAGAGACCCACGCAGCACGTGACGGGTCAGAGAGCTTGGGGAGACAGCTCAGAGCAACAGACAGGTCTTGGCACACCATCTCCCTAACCCTAGTTTAACAAAACTGCACTTTTTACTCAATGGAGAAAGCTCTTCAAATACTACTGCTAGTAAAGCTGAGATCCTTTCCTAGGTGCATCGTTTGTAAGCAGTGTGTGGGTGCTCGGCGCTGCAGCATCCACGCTCGCTCTGCATTCTGCTTTGCTTCCTGAAAACTCTGGCAATTTTACAAAACACATCACAGCTGCAAGTCTATCAGTGTATAAGTATACGGTAAGAAAAAAACCCGTCCTTTTATAACTGAAGAAGCTATTTATGCTTTGTTGTCTTTGTTCCATTTCATAATCACTAACGAAACCCCAAATTAGCAGCGTGCAGCTGCTTTGGCTGCCAGCAGGATCCTGGGTTGTTTTTTTTTCCACGGGATGGAAGATTCATGTTTCCTGTTTCTAAGAAGGCACAGTTCACTTTCACTGGGTGGGTGAAAAGGGTAATGATGGTTTTGGCAATAGTTGTCTATGATATCAACATTTCATTCCTTTTACGGATAGTCTGAGTAACTCCCTACCTATTATTTTTCTCCCCCTACCACCGTTTTAAAGGCTGATAGTTTGGAGAGCACATTAAAATCCAACTAGATGAAAATGCTCAGTATTTCACCTCCCAGCTGAACACAGCCTAGGCCAGTGCTGCTAGTGCAGGTGAAGAACTCTCACTGTAATTCTAATTGACTAAACCCAACCGTGCTTAGTTCTTGAGACGCAAGCACAAGGCTTGATGGCTGCAGGCACCAGAGTCAGGTGAGATTGCTGCTTTTGCCTCAGCGACGTTGCATTCCTCAAGTGGTTACCACATGCCGATGCAGAAGAACACAGGATGCCACCCAGGGAGACAGAAGTCCCCGATGTGACAAACCGAGCTTCTGCAAGCCTGCCCCAAACACAGGCATTTGGGTGCACAGCAGCTTCCCAGCCCTGCTCTCACGTTTCCAGGGAGGGTGGCCTCCCATTCCAAGGGCAAGGGAATATTTCACAACCTGCCCTCGTCCTCATACAGCCCCTGGTTCGGCTTTGGAAAGGAGGGTGGTTTTAATTCAGATGGTCAATGATGATAACCATCAACACCGGCAAATCTTCTGCCTGTGCTGCAGTAACAGGCAGAGAGACTGGCGGTTTCATTAGCGTGAAAGCACCAACAGACTTCCAGGTGAGCAGTCCAGGAGCAGACAGAGAAAGAGTTCTGCCTGGTAATGTTGAGAAAAGGGCGCTTTGCATCAGAAAAAGCTTCTGAGTTGAAAAATTCCCTCCTCCCACCCAGCACCACACTATCCACAGGTGAGCAGCCCTCAAACCTCACTGATCAAATCTGCAGCTTCTCCCCTGAGTGCAGATTAGCAAGACTCTGCTCTGCCGTATTATTCATTTATTTGGGAGATATAACAGTGCCTAGGAAACAAGAACTACTGTAATTTGATTCTTTTTCCAGAAACTGCATTGTGTGCTGTGTACATTGCTGCATAAATCCTCCACGGAAAACACTAAAATAATAAATAAATTGATTTTCTTTCTCGGCAAAACCATATTAACCAGGAATAATATACAGAAGGTTGCAAGGACTGAATGTCCTGTAAGAATCAGAGCATGCAGGTAACACACTGTGCATCTTACAGTGCAAATGGTTCAGCCCTCCTGAAATTTAAATAAACACCCCACTCCTTTTCTTAAAGAGCTTCGAGGATGCAAATAATTGATACTTGAAACAATGGCTTTACACATCAAAACATCATTTTTGAACAAGTTCCTTCCTCTGTTAGTAGAAATTCCTATCACCTTCACTAATTCAGAGGGTATACTTCAGATTACACCCCTCCTTACCGTCATGGGAACCCAGCCCCGTGCCCTGCCTTACAGTAGGTCAGATTCTTAAGGCAGGTCAATAAGAGGAGGTGAAAGCAAAAGTACTATTTATTGGACAAAGCACCCCAAAATATTTCAGTTCCCTTCTTTCCTCTTCCTGTTCTTCTCTTCCTCCCATACCCCCATCAGTGGTCTCACCAAACATTATTTTCCTGTGAACAAATTACCACTCCTTAGACCTGCCAAACTGGGTGGGAATTGTAAGGAAAAGCAGCATATGTTTCTGTATTATTAACACCTCTAAATCAAGTCCCAGCAGAAATGACAAGTATAACATCAACTACAAAAAGTCCAAGTTTTCAGCTGAGATTCAGGAACAGTCTGTTCTTAGGGCTTCCAGTTCCTTTCAACTGCTTCACACATCGTTATCCAAACTTCTTATTTGAACCGCTTAATAATTTTCTTCTGAAACACTTCTCCTGAGATTGAGAAACCAAATACTCTTGGTAAAGGTCTGCCTCGCTTTTTCATTTTGCTCATTAGAAAAATGAGAGGTAACATTTCAACTTTTTTTTAGACATTTTTTCCTTTTAACGCAAAGTAATTGGCTTTCCGTTACCAAAAATGCAAATAGAATTCTGCTTCCTCTTTTCTGATTAAAAGCTAATTTTACCATTTATCATTTCAAAAGAAATGTTTACTTTGTCATAAGTATCAGAGAAAAATAAGCAATGTTGTTACTTTCCAGTAGAATTCACTTCTTGTTCTTCAGAAGGAACTGATCTATTTCCACAGGCATCCTTGAAAACTGGCAGAGATGCTTCATCAGCTCACTCTTGTTATCAAGCTTTTAGGGTAAAATAGACTTAACAGAACCTTATTTTCAGTATATTTTTGGCTAATGCTATTCCCTCATTGACTTCATTTTTATTAAACATAAACCCTGCTACAGCAACTACTTCCACATCTAGATTTTGTATCAAAGAGGAAACGATGAACAACCTAAACACGGACTGCATTATACCTTCTTAATCTCTGTGCCAAGCTGACACAGAGTGAATGACTAGTTTGCTGAAGAGTAATAAAGAATGGGAGAAAAATACAAAATCTATTTCATGCCCTGGATTTAAGAGCAAATATATCACAATATAGCCTGGTAATAACAACGTTACAGCTTTAGATTCAGATTTTGCTGTTTCCATGTCACAGGTATTATATTCATATATTTTTCACTTCCAAGCATTACATCTTATTTTACTGAGATGAAGCAAGACAGTTCCAATCCTGAATTGTGGCCAGAATTTTTAAAATGTTTCAAAATATTTACAGAAAACAGAGTAAGTACGTCTTAGAAGGGCAGCTATGAAAGGCAGTGCCAAAAAAAAAGCACCTACAAAGCAGTCGAGCATCTTCCTGTTAAGAGACTTCCAAGTGAGGTAATAAACTTAGGTATGAATTCCACTGAAAACTAAATTCTTTAAAAAAACAATGACAAAATGATGCCCCCAGAATACACCTTCACAATGGAGAATGTCTTGGCACTACATACTAACCAGAGCACAAATCAGGCCATCGTTTACCATTAACAGTAGCTGAATTTAAAGGTACGAAAAGGGCCTGCAGAGTGTGTCCTCAGCTATACAGAACAAGGATGCTGACTAAACTCCACTCTACAGAAGCGAAGGAAAGCTGGTACAGGAGAACATTGCTTCTGTAGATGCCTCTCCCTGTGTTCTCCACATCCCTGCCTTTCCTTGTCACCCTGCTCGCAAAAAAAATTTCTCATCCGCCCTACAGCTGTTTGCCAGGTTAATTTTCTAACACCTTCTCTATGTAAAAATTGCAGTTAATTGACCAGCCTTCATCATCACCTTCACAAGTCCACTTCTGTCTCCTCATCAAATATGTCTTCTACTCCCATCACAGGAATCTGAAATGAGGCTGGGTCACTATTTCTACACTCTCAAAGACATTGCACCCTTTTATTTTTTTCCTCTTTACTGCAGAACTAATATCTGAAGTGATTTTATCCTTTAAGTGACTTTATCCAGTGTCACACAGACAGAGAACAGACTGAAGTGTTCCAACTCATGCTTCTGTACTCTCTCTTTTCACTGGTGGGATTTTGGCATCAGAAGCAAGCTGCCCTGATGGATGCTCATGTGATATGTAGTCAAAGCCAGTAAAGAGCAACAAGGTTGAGTTAACTTAAAGCGGCAAAAATATGCAATTGTACACTCCGACGTGAAACAAAAATGTCAATGAAAAGTTAGAGCCAGGAAAATATAATTTACATTTTTCACATGTCTACAGCACTTCTGTCTGTAGGTAGCCAAAACACTAAGACAACAGACTCAACCCTCCACGTGGAAAAACTAAGAGAAAAATAAGCATCCTGCAGCTTAACAAGCAAGGATATAGCTTTATTCTACCTACCATAGTAAAGTATGCTTTAAAAGAAGTCAGCCAAAAAGCAGCACTGTTTTTCTGTGGAAGCATTTATTTGCAATAAACGCATTACTTTAAATGCAGAAATATTGTCAATGTGCAAAAAAAAATTGATTCTATTTCTAAACTATGAGTCAGTTGGAAAAGAGGAATTACTCAGCAAAAAAAAAAAAATCCGAGATGTCAGATATTTGGCTTGTATGAAGCCAGTGCTCTCTAGGCTGGAAACAAACCCCTCCCTCCTCCTGTTCCATCTGAAATAGGTGCTGTAGCTACAAGCCACACACCTTTACTCTCTTGGCACAGTTGGTCATTATAACATTTACGATGCAATGAAATAGACCATAAAGTGCAGTAACTTGCTGGGAACAAAAGACTCGTCCTTCTCTTGTGATGGTTGCTCTAGAAATAATTTGTCCATGAGCTCAGTTGTCCATTTATTTTTATTTTTATCTAATAACAATGCCTACGTCTCTAAATCTGATCTGAAGTGCAATAAGATATGCTTGTTATAAGGTCCAATGAGCTCCTCTTGCCCAATAAACTCTGAAGCACCCAAATTCAAAAATACCACCTTGGATTACAACTTGCATGTATCAACTCATACCAGAAGCTTGGCAGAGTCTTAGTGATTGGAGACTGTCAGATATAAGCATAGTTAGATTTCTTTATACTTTCTTTATCAAGTGAAGAAGCATACACATCCCTCTGGAAAATTATTTTCTCTCGATCAGGTATTCATTACCCCGAGAGATGTTTTCCTACTGGTACTATACAGCTTTTTGTATTCTTTACTGTACTCCAGCCCAGATGAAGACAGTAAAAGTCCTGCATCCTCATCATGATCGCCCTGCCGAGGAAGGGATGTTTCAGCAATCTCTTCCTTTGCAGGTTTTAGTTACTGCAAGTATATGCAAAGTGCAGGGAAGGTATCTCTGACAGGCAATGTGCAATAGTCCTCAACACTAATTAGTACTCCATTGACTTTGTTTTGCAAATAACACAAGAGAGCATTATACATTTCCCACTTTTCTGTCCTCCTCCTCTTTCCTTTCCCTAGGGCTGCAGAGTTATCAGACTGAGTAATCCCAGTTCATTTGGTGGAGCTGTAAGTGGAGAGCTCAGGCTAATCTGGTGCTTTTCCTGCTGCCTGGCTAGGGTTTTTTTGCTAGGACAGGAGGGTCCATTGTGCCCATTTTATAGATTGAGTGCTGCACAGGGAACCAATAGAAGGAAAATAAAGCACACAGTGGGTTAATTAATTGCCAGCCCCTCTGCCTCCAAAACAACGATTCTTGTCACAGAAAGGTGCATTACATTGGGCAACAGAACATAAAACGAGCACAGGAAGGGCTGGACTGGTTAGAAAGAAAAACGTTTTCTTCGTGAGGACATTCAAGCAGTAGCACAGGCTGCCCAGGCAGGCTGCACCAGCAGCAACCCTGCAGGTTTGCAAAACCCAGGAACCCAAGGCTGTGAGCACCCTGGCCTGGCCTCCCAGCTGACCCTGAGCAGGTCAGACTGGACATCTCCGGAGTTCCTTTCCAACCTGAGTTACCCTCTAATCCCTGGGATCAGAGGGCAGCCATAGAAGTCTGTAGAAGGACGATGAAGATGAAAGAATTTTTAAGGCAGTTATTTTACATTCTGTAACACTGGACAGAACTTCTGTGATCTGCCCAAATTCTGAGAAACAATACTTGCAAGTGCTTTGCAGGAGCTCTGACAAGTAACTAGAACAACCCAACCAATCAAACCCCCAAAAACCTATTCAAAAGTATCCTTAGGAAAACCAGAAGACAGTTCTTTACCCTCTTTAAGATGATTGGTGTGCTTCACAAGGTAAAAGAGAGGAAAAAAGAATAGTATATCATCTCCTTAAATATGCTGAACGACACTTTCACTTCTCCTGTCTATTTTGTTAATGTATTTCACAGTCATATATTCTAACTACTTTTAAACAGCATTCTGTATGAAATAACAGATAACAAAAAGATATTTTCAAATAATAGAAGTTTCTTTTTGTGGTAGTTCTGAGAAACACAAAGACAATGAAATGTCATTAAGGGAAAACTATGAAAGAATAGAGTACGGGAGATGCAATTAAATTCTGTCTCTCTGCCGAAACTTGTAGAACATAAAAATAAAGAATTTTCATGTTTAGTCTTTTCTTTAAAAATAAAATATTCTAGTCACTGCAAATATTCTCCCTTCTAGTACAAGAGTTGCCATCACTGCTTCCACTTCTAGCATCGCATGATTGTTTCAGAGATTAAGGAAGACAATCTCTCAGCTTTTGCTGATATTCCGCACCCAGAACTCCCCATGTGAGGATTCACTTCAAATTCCCTCCATCTTTCTATCAATAATGTTCCTGGAAGAGGAGAGGGCAGGGGGACCAACTAAAACCAAAACCCAGCACTTTTCAACTAACTATTTCTGTTCCTATTTGCTTGCACCTTCCACGTGTCTGCGTTGTCTCGAACTGAGCTGTTGCTCTCGGGGACTATCGCATACTAGGCAGTAACAGACAGCACAGCAGGGCTGGAATCCCACTGGGGACGTATGGTCTGACTTGTTGGTCTTACAGGTCTTTCCAATCTAAATGATTCTACCATTCTATATACCTGCCACAGCTCGTCAGACACAGCTAGATCAGCTAGATCGATCAGCTATGCAATGCCAGCTCTGGAGAAAGCAGAGGCAGATGAAGGGGAAGCTTTCTCACCGTGCAGGTGGGTTTGCAGTGGCAGAGACATCTCCAGCAGATCCCGAGGCATCTCCCCCTTCGTGGGTTACACTGCATAAACAGCATTTCCTAAACATCCTGCTCAGGGCCTTACAGAGGAAATGCCCAAGTCTGATGAGGCCTCACGAGTACCGTAACCAAACTTTGCTTCAGCCAAGAAACAGAAGGAGGGAGCAAACCCACAGGGCCTCTCACTGAACTTCAGTCTCACACCCCTAACTCTGAGCACCAAACAAAGACTCTCCGCTCTCAAGGATGTGTGTGGGGGTGGCATCTTGTCATGTTTCTGCTTATATCATACAGACATGAAAAGAAATAAAGTCTTATGATTTGTTACAGACATTTTTACTTCATAGACTCCTGGCAAATGTCATCTCAGTTGGAGGGAAGAAAAAAAAAAAGGAAAAAAAAAAAAAGAAAAGCATTCAAGTCATCAGCTTGCATACATCTTATTATAGCAGGCTCTCCACTGAAATTCATGCATGCTGATGACAACGCTGGTACACACACATGTCATCTGAGCTGTTTATAGCCACTCGTTCATTTAATGCATCTTTTTTTTTTCTGTCTGCTTTACCATGTTATCATTTAAGTCTTTATCTATAAATCAAACTGATATATAAACCACTTTGTCATCTTTTGTTTTGCAACAGATGTACAGTAAGCAGAGACTGCTGCTGAATAGGAAAAAAATGAGAACACAAACACGGGCTGAGATATGCACAGAAATTCAAAAATAAACCCAACCAAGATGGGTTTTCTTACTAATAACCAGTGGCACGGAAGGATGTTTATGAAAAGAATATGAGAGGTGAAAAATACAAGATGTTGACACTCTTTAGATGCAAATGTGATTTCTTCCTTTCTCTAATCAGGCCAAGGGTAGCAATCTGAAGGAGTGCCATGTGGAAGAATTAGGGCTGAACTACTTGCAGGAGGCTTGTAGGACACTAAAGTGACAATTCAGTTGTATAAAAAAAAGAACCCAAGATAGATCTCTGCTGTGTTAATGAGCTTCCATTGACAAGCTCTGATCTTTGCCAACACACTCTGACCACTTCACCCCCCACCATGACTCCCGTGACATCACTGCTATGGAAAAGAACATAAATAGTAGCTACATTGCTTTAGTTCTTTACTCAGTAACAGACAACACACAGCTTAACCACTGTCCTGTTCAGAAGGCTTCAGAACACCTGACAGTGCTGATGGAAAGGGTTTTCCTCACAGTACAGAATGCCATTTTTCTAGGTTTGCTTGCATTCCTGACATTATTAATTGCATTTATTATTAGCATGGCTCTTCTGGAGGCTTCCTTCACCCTGGAGAGCCAAGCTGATCCAAAATATGAAGCACTGAAACTTAGAATTCAATCAAGAAAATTCTAAGAATTCTACAAAGTAAACAGGCAGAAGGCAAGGGCAGAAACAGATTGCTGAGTATTGCTGTCCCAGGTGACATCACTGCCTTCTCCCAAGGCTATCCTGGAAACCTGATGGCACACTTGGATATACCAGATTCTGATAACAAACTGGTGCTGGAAAAATCATTTTACAAAAATGTACTCATGTCAGTAATTTTTACTGAATATTTAAGAATCCTAAATCTAACCTAGAATTACAAAGCTGGTTTAAAACCCAACCTTAAGATAGTTCATCAGGCACAGTAAGGTAGGTCTTTGTCTGCCTACATTTCTTTCTTTCACTTGAACAGGATTTCTTTCAGGGTTCTGACCAGCTTCAAAACCCACAGAGAGTCTGGGCAGCCAACTCATGCTTGCCCACGTGGGCAAGTGAAGAGTTGAATTGGTTATCTTAATTTCCTTGCTTTTTCAAACGCAGTCTTAGGACTGTATGACTGCAGTTTCGTAGGTTTTTCCTCCATAATTAATTTAAATGCCTTCATACTTCCTTTAAATTAAAAGAATTGTGTTCTTGATGGATAGAGCATTCTGAGGTTTTCCAGGTTTCACGCTGTATCAATCTACCCGAAAGCAGAAGCATTTATTTAGGGTAATATGCCCCTTGCCTAACTCATTTAAAAATCATTAGTGGGCAAGGGAAAATAAAATCTATTTAAGATTCTTAAAATATTAATATTTGTAAAGTTACATATACTTCTAATCACTTAACACAATGTACCCAAAGCAAAAGATATTCCAGTTATGAGTAGTGAGATTTTTCTTTTTTAATTTTATTTACAAGTGTTTATGTATATCAGCACTACAGAAGGCAGAAACTATTTCTGACATATGATACTGCAACTGGGAATAAGAATCTAATTCTGAAATAAGCATTGCAAATGTTTTTCAACCCTGATTGTACTATAGACAAAAGAGTATTTATTCTTAACCTATTTCTCTGGACAAAGCATTATTTTTACTAAAACAACCCCCATCACTGTGCAAAATTTTGTAGTCCCAACTGGTAATATGCTGTTTTTCAGAACAAAAAGCCAATGGTTCTATTCTTGCAGTTGGACCAATTTCTGAATAGTAATCAACAGGTTTTGAGGCTTGACTATCCTAGTAATGATACACAACAGTTCTAACAGCATTTGGTGCTTGTCTCCTGTTACTCAAGCTCTCAGGCACTATTTCCAGAGCTAAACACGATTCAGGTTTTGAATAAAAGCATCTCTCTCCGACTCCAATTCAATAGATGAACCATGCCTATAATTTTTCCCCAGGTATTAATTTGTGTTCTCCTGAGTGTTTTAAGCACAAAACACTTGCTTCCCAAAAAAAGAGGCAAAATGGAATATTCAGAGCTTGGGATATGTTTTAGGTCTTTAGATAGTGAAAGAGCTGTGAGCACAAGATGAGGAAGCACAGATAGGAGAAATAGGCAGCACAGTAGGAAATCAGGACTCCAGTGCCTGTAGCTATTCAAGCCTGGTATGCAGCAGCAGTCACTGCTGTACCAACCACCAGCATTGATCTGAATGACAAAACAGGAGCATTCAGGAACGAGGGGGGAAATGGGAGAGAAAAAGAGAGAGCGAGCAACTAGCCTAATAATTACTTGATTACAGAAAGGAAAAATATCACTTAAGAAACAAGATGTCTTCAATGAACTGAGAAGCTGAAGCCTACCAATCTCTGCAGGATTCAATTAAAGTGCTTCAAGCTTTGCTTTCAGACACCGAGAGACGCCTGCTGGTAACAGGCTTTCGCTGGACTTTGCCACATCTGGAAATTCTGCATCCAAGCCATGCAATACATGATACTTTTTCTGAGAAGAATGCTTTCTTTTATTTTATTTTCCTCAAATCTCCAGAGCACAAGTCAATTAAGACACAATAGCAAGCTTCTCAAACTGAGAGGTCATACTGTAGGGCAACTTACTCCGCAGTAGAGCAGATAATCATCTTAAGTACTTTGCAAAGCCTCAAAACACGCTCCTCTGGCTATCTGAAGATCAATACTAATGTGTCCACCCTCCAGCCAAGCTAAGCATGATTCACTGAAATATGTTTTTACTGTGCAAAAATGAAATGAAAACTTCGTTAGGCTGAAGGGTTTCATTTAGGGACACGGCTTTCACAGCAGTACAAAGTGCAGAAATACTACCTTGATATGCACCCTGTTCTCAGTAGTCATTAACCTCTTTGGAAGCTGTTATGTATTGGTGTTTTTAGTAAAAGACTCACTGAAGAACATCAAACTGAGGTTTCTATTCCCCCCTTCCCCACCCAGGGTCTGCCTCACTTCTATAGGTTTTTTAGCCAGTTGCCCTCGATTACTTACTCATTACTCTCACTGAAATCAATCAACTGATGTATACAGCCAAAGGCAAGAGGAGAGACATTAGCACTGGGGTTTCAGAAGTATGCAGTACTGACTCCTTTTAGGGGAATTTTACCACTGTCTTCCAGTAAGGAGCACAAATAAATCAGTTATGAATGCTTAGAAAAATCCCACCCTTAATTTGCACGCATTGCTGGTACCATAAACTCGGTGTCACAACACGACAAAGAGACAAATTCTGTCTGCCTGTTGTCTGCCCAGGGTACAACTTCTGCACAAAGCTACTGCACCAGTAGGGAAAGGCAGCAGTTGAACGGAAGCATTCAACGTGCCAAGGAGAGGTAAGCTTTAGCTGGCAGAGATCTTCCAATGCAATTTGACTGACAATCCACAGTCTTTTAGAAGGCTAATCCGCACCACCGATTTCAATATCCTTTTTCTCAGAAGGCTTCTGAACCTAACCCATGCAGTCACAACCAACTCTCACCTTCCCAAGAGCTGCAGTTCAGTGTCCAAAGACAAGCATAATCACTGTGCCTCCACTTACCCTAAAATCTCAAAAAAAAGAAAAAAGAGCAATGACCCAGTTTCACACTTCATGTTCTTCAGCATTTCCTGGAGCACAGGAATCCAAATGCTCTGCAACCTTTTACGTCTCCTCTTAGTATTTCAAGGTACATAACCATTAGGACCTATGTGCCTTAGGGCTGAACACCAGCTGGAACCAGGACATCTCTAATACTCCCAAGGTTTAACACAACTTCCATATCCACAATGACTTGTAGATTGTGTTCATTTAAAGAAAATGTCTTTTATTCCTCTCTCTTTTTTTAAAAAAAAAAACCCAAACAAACACCACAATTTCCATTACTTTATAATTCAATATGTGAGCAAACTAAGCTTTTTAATTAGGCTCTAATTTAGCCAGGACCCCTTAGCTCACTGATGAGAATCGTCTAGGCTGAGATTATTGTTTACTATGAGCATTACTGCTTCATTGCCTGCTCTGCTTATAGCTCTGTTTCTTGTGCTGAAAGCTGACCCAGCCTGGACACCGATGTTGCGGTTGTTCATTCATCACCTCTTGTTAACCAGGACTCGCTGTGATCCAAGCTCCCAAAGCCCTTTTGTATCCGGTGACTACTTCCACCATCAATTCCAGACTGGCTAATGAAATGTGCTTGGTTTTGGGTGGTGTGGTGTCACAAAGCCTTCCTGAAGTCATAATACATTAGATATTTTTCTTTAACCCTGTCAAGTCTCACTGACCATGTCTCCTTCTTGGAGAAGTTAATTGGGTATGTGAAGCATGAAGTCCCTTTTATTAACCCTCAGTGACTTTCTGACCAGACTGTATCTGTCCATCTTCTCCCCAACTTTATTTTAATTAGGGGCTTGAATTTTTCCCAATTCAAAGGTTACATGTGCACGTACACCATTTTCTCATTTATCCTTTAATCCTTTGCTAGCTATAAGCATTATATCATGATGAATCCAGTTTATAATACCTATACCCTGCTCTCCACCGTCGCATCATATGTGAGGATTTTAGATCCTCCTGATGTACAGAGGTTTCCCAAAATTGGGAGTTTTGATAAGACAAGATAAAGGCAAAATATTTCAGGAAGTTTTACAACTTCCTCTGTTTTCGTCACTTGCTACTACTGGAAAGTTTAAAGCCGGGCGAAAGAAGTTCTCTTCCCAACTAGGCAGCAAGCCACTTAAAACCATGTTTCTGATTCACTCCTCCAAACCTCCCTGCCAATCTGCCTAGTGAATATTTAAGTAGTCATTTTGTTTCATAGAAATACCCACATATCCTGTCCTAAGTTTCCTTTCAGTATTCCCCCACAGGGCCTGCAGGCTCTCTCATCAGTCTCTTGCTCCTTATACTTTACATTTGTATAACCATTTATTATTCATTTTCATGTCCCGTGTAATTTTCCTTTCATTTTCGATCTCAGCTTTTTTGATCATTTCCTTACCTTTTTTTTCTTTTACTTCCTTTACCTTCTCTTTCAGAGCTAACACTTCTGATTTATCCTAAGGGATTTCTTGGAAATGAGATGTTAGCTCTCGGTGGGATTTTCTTGGCAAAACATTTTAAAAAAAAATAAATTATAGATGTCTTGGCTGCATATCTCCTGGCCTTGATTTCCTTCTGTATTTCCCTGGTCATCCATATTGATCATATCTGCCACTTCTTGAATATTTATGCCTTGACTAGATACATATTGTATTTGCTGAGCTCACGGTAATCTGCCTTTGGTACTTTGTACTCATTTCGCTTCCCATTGTGTTTTGCCCAGAGGTATGAACAACTACATTGCTGCAGAGATACATATCACCCTGTCTGACTACGGGGGCAGAACGACTATAAGTTATCTCTCACACAGCAACTGAAAGTACTAAGTTTTGTGCCTGGAATATCTTGTTCCCTGTGACGAGGTAGCAAGGGGCCAAATTTTCAATTTCTAATTCCTTGACATGAAACCATGCCAGAATATCAATTTTCCATTTTTCAAGCTACTGTAGTATGTAGTAGTAATGCACATGGCAGCAGATCAGGTACTCTGCATACTCCCTCCTTCTATGAGGTGGAAGATTTTACCAACCTATACAGTGAGTTTTTACCATAGTCACACTTTTTAAAGAATCATTTTCTCCAGAAAACAAAACAAACAAAACCAAACAAAGACCAAAACCAACCAAACAAAACTACAATACCCAACCCCTTCCCACACCCCCCCCCCCCCACCCAACCCCCCCACCCAACCCACCCCCCCCCACCCTCCCCCCCACCCACCCATCCCCCCACCCAGGTCAGCCCTCCACGGGCGAGGCCTCTTCTGCAAGCGCAACATCGAGGCCGGCGAGATGGTGATCGAATATTCCGGCATCGTCGTCCGCTCCGTCCTCACCGACAAGCGCGGGAAGTTCTACGACAGCAAGGGGGCAACCCAAGGGCGGGGGGGACCTCGAGGGG
>WTSP01009747.1:0-31325 GCA_025331215.1 Actenoides lindsayi
CCCCCCCCCCCCCCCCCCCGCGCCCCGCCCCCGCCCCCCCGCCGCCCCCCCCCGCGCCCCCCGCCGGAGCCCGGCGAAAGCGGTGAAGGGGCGTGGGGAGGGGGGGGGGGGGGGGGGGGAGGAAGACACACACGACACGACACGGGGACGACGGTGACCGAACCGCACATAGCCCTTTCCAGCAACTCCTCCGATCTCCCTTAACCTAGATAGGAGCGGAAGGGGGAGAGGGGAGAAAGGAAAGGCACAGGTTCAACCGGCACTTACCTGCTCCCTCTCTTCCTCGGCTGCCCAGCGCAGTGAGTATTTTAATCCTAAGGACCGACGGTGCCTCCGCGGCAAAGTGCTGGCGGGATGCTCCCAGGCGGGGGCCCGGCTGCGCCCGCCTGGCATGAGGACTGCGCGCCCGCCCGCGCACTCGTCCGCACTCGCGGAGGTAGGAGCGCCGCCGCTCTGCTCCGCTCCTCCTCCTCCTCCGCGGAACGGCACAGACCGTCGCGGCCAGCTGCTGGGCACACGGTGGGAGAAGTGGGTGCCGGTGCCAAGCCTAGCTCCGACTGGGTGCGGATCGTGGCTGCGGGAGGAGGAGGAAGAGAAGGGAGGGAAGGAGGGGAGAAGGGAGGGAGGGAGGGAAGAAGGCAGAGGAGGTGGAGATGCTGCTCTGGGCAGAGGATATCACCGCTCCGGCTACCAGCTCCGTCCGAGGGTGCGCGGAGGAGGCACCGGGACTCTTTGTACCTCCCGAAGACACAGCGGTTGCAATTGAAAAGAGATCCAGGGAGCAAGCAGCCTGCCCGGCCCCACTGCCCCTCGTCTCTCCTCCTCCTCCTCCTCCTCCTCGACAGGATATACAGATGGAGTCCTTTGGATAAAAATCAGGAGCCGGGCTAGGAGGTGGGGCGGGAGCCAATCTATCTCCTGATTTGCATTTGAAACGCGGAGCTGAAGGAGAGCGTTTAAGAATTTTTTTTTATCCTTCCCCCCTCCCCCACAACTTGTCCTAGGAGCCGCGATCAATTGAGCTTCCGAGGCGTGAAGGCAAAGTCTCAAAACTAATCCGAACTTGCGGGGTCCCTGCTTTGCCGCTTTGCCTTTTTAGTCTCCCCAGCCTGCCCAGCTTCTACTGGCAAAATCCACCCTCCTGCCCCGGCCCGTCCGCCTGGCCGGCGGTGGGGAAGAGGGGACCGGGGAGCAGAGAGTGGGCCGGCCTGGGGTCCCCCCTCCCGGTGCCCGGGCTGCGGCGGGACTTTCCCGGGGCGAGGCACGGTCCTGCCACGGACGTGCTCAGGGGACCTAAATCCCCTCACTCCTACTGCCTTCTGCTTCCCTAGTGCTGCTATCCTTCTCCTCCGACCCCTGTTTAAACCCGGGGTGGGGGCTGAGGGCGGAGGAAATGAATAAATAAATAAACAAACAAACACATGGAATAAATAAAGCAGGTGCTTTCATACAATAAACGGTGGAGACTCTGTCCGTGCTGAAGCTCTGCGCAGCGGTGGGAAGAGAAGTCGCAGTGTCACGCTGGGGCTGGTGCCTGGCAGCATCCACGCACAGCTCCGCTACCCCAGAGCTGCCCGGCGAAGCCGCTTTGGGAACTGAATACCTGCTTTGTTTGGACTCGGTCCGGCTGGGAAAGCGGCAGCACAAACTTTCTGCTTCATTTCAGCACTGCTGAAGCCGTTTTGAGTTTACAGAATGAAACCGATCTACAACTGCAACGTGATCACCCAGGAGTCAGGACGCCTCCTGCAAAAAAAAAGGCAGAGGTCCCAAATGTTGGTGGAGCTGCTGAACTGACATTTTCCACGGACAAAATATTTTTAACACGTACTGTTTTTAGAACAATGGATTGTATCAAGGGCAACTGTAAGAAATGAGCCTTGGCCAATGTCTTTTCATTTGTAACTTTACCAGAAAAGCGTTTTCAACATACTATAAGCAAACTAGTAATGTGCATTTATAATTAATTTTCATTACTACTATACATTATACAGTGAAATGTGATCTGAACAATAATAAAGTAATGTAAGGATTAAGTCCCTTCTTAAAACAACCCCCAAAACTTATTGGTTTAGATCATGAAGTATTTTTTTAAAAAAATTTTCATTTCTGAATTTCTTTGTAGCCTTTGAATACACAAATACAAACATACATGACTATTTTAATAAATGTAATATGTAATTGCTCTGTGTTCCTTGCCTTTTAGCTTCATTTTCAGACGTGATTTCCAATGTCACCCTTCTAATCAGGGAGAGAGGCTGTTCAGCATCATGGTATTTATCAAGTGAAGCAGTGGTTTAAAGAGAGCAGCTAGCAGTCTTCATTCTCCCAAGTTATGGAGCATTTGAGTATATGGTTACAACTTAATAAGATCTATTCAGGCAAGAAAATCCCAAAACATGATTGCACACAGTTGCTTCAGATTGTAATTAAGGATTCTTCTTTCCTTTGTCCTCCCTCCTTCCTCCAATCCCTAATTCATCTTTCACAAGTTAATCAAAATAAGACTCTTTGCACTGATCCTTAGAGGACGAGGTTCAAGGAAAGATTATCTTTTTTCATCACTAAATATCACAAACACCTCTGCTTTATCTTCTTTCAGATTCATTCTGAGATGTAACCAGTACTTGGAAGCCTTATCTTTTCCTACTTAATTCAGTAGCTATGACTTCAATGGTGAAAATAGAACAGTTTAAAAAGAGAGAGAGAAAAAAAATCATAATTTGGGAATAAGATGATAAAACCTCAAAGAATCTACAAGGGGTCACAAGCTTCAGAAACTTTACCTAACAACTTCAAACTTTTTCTTTGCTCCTTAGGTTCAAAATAAGGACTAAATAGTTTTCCAGTCACTTAAAATCTTAATAAAGGAAGGATTAATTCTCATTAATTTTGATTCTGATCCAGATATTACTAATGCAGAATTGGAATAGCCAATTATCACCCAATTAAAAAGCTTTCATGTGTAGACCTTCACAGAGTGTTTCATGATGTTCTTACTAACTTAACAGACCTCTCTCAAGGATGTGCTTTATGTTCCAAAAATCCATATTCTTTCAAGCAAAACCTTTCATTAAACTGTAGGTCTGTGAAAACATTTGAACTTATTTTTAATATGGTGAAAATGGGATAGATATTTTTGCCTGATTATTTTTCTAAATGCTTATGCTGTCATATCAAAATAAAATGTATTAAACCGTTTGACTTTCATGGGAGCAAACTGGCCCAGTGACTCCAAGCAAAAAGTATGACTAAGCAGACCAATTTAATTTCATTGCACAGGCAGAATAAAATATAAAGAAGCAATTATTCTTAGTCACTTTTGGCAATCTACTGTTTTTAGTAACACAAGTAAATGTATATTTTTTTAATACAATTTGTTCTTGACTGTCTTGATGGTGAGTTTTTGCCAATGAGTCAGTCCATTCCAATACACTGGCTGGATCATTTTGGCTGTAATCCATACTTACAGTGTTGCTGTATTTATTTCTAATATGTTTTGTAGTGGATTTAGTTATCTTCAGAGCTATGGGTGTACCGTTTCTGGAGGAAAGTCTACACTTTGTGAAGACAAACACTGGACCATGATAGGCTTTCTCTTAGGCAAGCCTTGTAAAGACTGACTGCAGGCATCAAAGGGTGCATTGGTACTGGCAACTTTCCCATCTTTTGCCTTCTGAAAATGTCAAGGATGCCTCCTCACAGTATGAGTTGTGTCGCTGTTCTGTGTAGTGGATCCACAGGCCAGTTTAGGACCACAAAACTTGCTCTGAATCATGCTCTCAAATGCTTCTTAGACAATGAGCACTTTGATGGCCACTTAAGCCTTGGTGTTTTAGGAAGAATTTTGACCTGAGGCAGAAAGCAAAGCTTTATAGTTGTCTTCAGTCCCCTGAACCACTGCTAGTCTCTCAACATTAACACTTCTACCTGTACACTCATGATATACGTTCTGAAAAAAGCAATGTCTGGTAACTGTTACCTGGATGCTGGAAACTCACTGACTGTGTGGGCAGAAATAACTTCCATTATGCACTCCACAACAGCTTGCAGAGCTCCTTCAATATGGGAATGTATTACACTCAGAGGTAAAATGCTAACTTTTCCTTACTTTTCCTAAAAAAATGCTATGGATGTTATGCTTTCATGAAATAAGTAGGAGAGCTTGCATTTTAAGATCTTTTATAAAGGAAAACACGTGTTACCACCATTAGCACATGGTTGCCCTGTACAAGTACTAATGCCAGTAGAAATGACTCTTTGGTAAAGACTTCTGCTGTCCAGAGATGTTATTTACAGGTGGCTATAAGTCTCATTAGAGTTTCTCACCTTCGGTATCCCATGGGAAGTCAATGTCCATTGTGGTGTTACATTAGCTATGATTAAAATCTAGAACTGAGCATTGCTTGTCTTCAGTCTTCTTTTGTTCTCGTTTCTACAAATAGCCAAAGGAAAAACAAAAGACTTACTGAAATTGAAGATACTTGCTGCCTTTAACAATACAGTCAACACAGAAATATTTCTGCCTTCCTCTGTCCTCCCAGTTATGGCTCAATTCTCTATTTAAACTGATTTTTGAAGGCAATTAATTTGTTATCTATATTCCAGGACTCTTTATCACTCTTAGTGGAGAAACAGTAATTGTGGGGACCTACCTAATAACTACCCAAAAATCAGCAACCTGTTCTTTAGAATATATTTTGTGGAATATCCTCTAAAGATAAGCCAGACAAAAAGACATAATAATACGAACTAAATTGTAGCAAATAACAATAGTGGTGATCCAGCTGGTGAATTTATGAGGTCTCTTTATGTATCCACAAACACCCATTCCACTTAGGAAGTGTTACCTGATCAATTCAACATTACCGTCATGACTCCACCTGCTTCTCTCTAGTTCATCTGTATTTTTTCTTGAGTTTCCACAATTTTTTGATTATATATTTGGCCCACTTGTACTGGAAAATCTGGGCAACTGATATATTTGCAAGAATGGTATTCTGCTTCATAAGTAAATCTAGTTAATCTAAGGCAATGTAACTGTTAAAGCAATGAGAAGTTACTGTTGCTTAAGGTCATAAATGTGAATGCAGATAAAAATGAAGTTTATGTCGTCAGGATGAAGAGAGAAAGGCAACAGAGGGAGTTGTAGGAAAGGAACCCGTAAAATTAAGAAACTGTAGATAGAAAACAGACTTGGTTAATCATAAGGAGGCTCCAAAATGAAAATAAAAAGATTCTGCCATTGAAAGTAATTTATTAGTTGCACAGCAGTAAGAACAGCACAAGGAGAAATCAATTGAAAAACAACTGCATGGGAAGGATTTTGAAAATCTCACAAGGAGACGGTGGCAAATGGCAGGTAGGCTGTCAGAAGACTGAAAAGAGAAATGGAAAATTTCATTATGGCCACACAGAAATGGGCTATTTGTACAAGCAAGGATAGATGGCTTAAAAAAGCTCTAAGACCAGAATGTAGGCTGTGTGGCCAGACTCCAGATGCTATTTGTCATATTGTAAGTGGATGTACCAAGCTGGCCAGCTCTGAGATAGAATATGGCAGGATAAAGCTGGCAGTGTTGTGCACTGAGCGCTCTTGAAGAAGTATGGATTACCAATAGAGGAAGAAAAAAAAAAAAAATAGCAACAGCCAAAGAAAGGTGCTAAGAATAAAAGCATTGAAATTATTTTTAAAACATTAAAATTAAAGAAAAAAAAAACCCCAAAACACAGATAAGAATAAGAGATAGGAAATGAGGTATTATAAGACATAAAAGGGAGGAAGAATGCTTAAAAAAGCCATTTTTTCTGTTTCCCTCAAGGAGATTGTTCAAACAAAAATGCTAGTAAAGGCACAGTCAGGGTAGGAGCAGAAGAAAATACAGTTTCTGAGAAGTGCAAAATGCCAACTATGTGTCTATCTTTGGACCTGCACTAACATTGCAATGGTACTGAGTAAGTTACACAGTAGTTCTGTAACAGACCTCACATCACTACATTTACAAGCCTCTCTTGATGAACACAATAGTTCAAATCATAAATAAATAAATCCACAAACACTTGGGTCTCGGATTAATGCTTCATGCCAGCAAGATCCTGCTGATGGAGAAGAAGCATCACCATTTTTATAATCAGCACTCCTCTCTTGTTTAATGTATGCAGAAAAAAATTAGGTTAGATGTTTCTGCTGGACGTTAAGCTCAATTCTGCAGGGCATTCACACTGTGGCACAACTAAGGTCGATTTTTCAGAGGAATTGCAATCTAGTCTGAAAACATTTGTCTGATCCTAGGAAAAGTTATACACAGGAAGTCCAACAGACTTCAGGGAGTTTTGCATGCTTCAGGGGGCTGCTAGTGTGCAGCAGTCATCTGAAAATCTACAGCTAAGTTACTTGTGAAAGATACCGATATAGACACAAATAAACCAGTAGCTGCCTATACACAGCAGGATGTATCACTTCAGGTCAGAGTCTATATTCTGCATCAACTATACAAAATTAATGTGAATAACTCCTCCACTGACCTCTAAACCCAAACCAGATTTCAGTGTTACAGTGTAGTTTGTCAATACCAGCTTGAATACTTGCATGAACAGAATCAGAGACTACATCTGCAATTTTAGAAGACTTTTCTGAATAGTTGGCCCAAATTGTGTGTACTCCTTGCATCATGACTGGTATTCAAGATGCTCATAACCTTCCCTGTATGAACACATTAGCTAAGCAAGCAAATTTTATTTATTTATATGTTTTTCCCCTGACCACAGCAATCATTGGACAAACTCTCTCCTTTCAAAAAATAAAATCCCAAAACCAAAGACAAAACAAAAAAGCCAAAATTCCCCTCCTAAACACCAAAACATTGAACACTTATAAAATTTACAGTCTAAGCATTATACGCACAAGAAACACTACAAGCAAGGAGAATGCTGGTGACCCTTCTTTTTCACCTTCAGGCAGTCAAAGTTTTCACATCTGAACATTAACCTAAATACTAAACTCCTATGCCTGAATATTTATGGAGAAAGAATTCTGAAATGGCATGTTATATAGGAAGCAGTTGTATAGGAGGCAGATGGAAGTATCTTCTTAGTGAGATAGAAAAAAAAATATGCCTATCTTCATCATCCTGAACTGCCCACTCTCACAATTACTTGGTGTGAGTGCCGAAAGAGTTATAATTTGATATGTCAATTTTCCACCCAGCTAATGTATCCATCAATTTTTTTATTCCTTGGGAATGACAACTCAGACATTACTTTTATACTTAAAATGTTGAAAACATTATAAATCCCTTAATCCTATCCAGCTTCTACCTGTTCTTGGAATAGATTCTGCATTCATTAAAATCAGTGGAAAAACATCTTTTGATTCAAATTGAGAGAAAAATAAGTTTCATGGCAGATTTAATACATTGTTAGTTAGAAAACTAGCTCAGAGTATGGAGCACAGCACTTTGTCCCTCTCCTACAGAAGATGCTAGAAATCTTTGCCCATTGCAATGAAGATGCCAGTCCCAAGGTGTTACACCAGTGGTTGTGCTGCAAGAATAAAACTAGAGGCTGATCAGTTCCTATTTCCTCCTACTTCTACACATGTCTGTGTGTAGAAGGGAAAAACAAAGGTCTGAGGACAGGTGAAAGAAAGAAGCAGTTCTCTGGAACCTGTTTCCTCCCACACTCGGCAGGTTAATGGTATAGTGCCCTAGCACCAGAATTAAGATCCATTCAATGCCCTTCACTGTTTTTGTGTATTTCTTCAAGTTTGGCCTTTGGAGACATCAGGCGCTGGTCACTAGCATGCTGTGTCTAATCTTCCAGCAGCATTCACCTTGGTGTTATCATTCCTACTGCCTTGGGTTTTTTTGACAGAAGTACTGCTTCTGTTTTTCTTTGAGCCACTGAAGTTTGTCACATGTATTTCTGTTGCAAACTTCCTGAGATGATTTTTTTTTTTATGTCAGTCATGGGACATAAACAGAGCACAAGCACCCTGATCTTAGTATGAAGTACCACCATACAGGTAAACATTAATTTACTACACACATGCATACAATATACACATAAGTCAGCTCCTTTAAGTCATCTTAAGCCAGGGGGTTTGTGTTCATGCAAAGCTGTCCATGTTGCTTTGAATTTAATGCTTATGGCTTGATCAACTCAGTAAAACTAGAGGCACTGCAAGATTCCTTCTTGAGGATTCTAACACCATCTTCAGTGTCTAAAAATTTGTATACGTAGAAAGCTTTATTTCTAATATATGTAACTGAAGAACTACCTGGCTTCTTCTGAGTACCTTTTATTTTACTGTGATTACCTCCAAAATAGTGGAAGGCTGATAAGAATGGCTTCACGTATGGGATACAGTGTACATCCTCAGTCTCAAGGCCAACAAAAGAATAGGTGTCTTTTGAGCAGCAGATGCCTGCAGGAGGATAATATACCCACCAGTTACTCAGTTGCTTCATCTGTCATTTTTATGAAGGCATGTCATGGTTGGACAGAGCAAAATTGCCCGTGAAAAGCTGTGTGAGGAAAAAAGGGAAAGAGAAACAGGTAACTGCCTCTTCCTAAGTGTTGGATGAAAATAATGTTTATGGAGGGGGGGAGAGCACACAGGAAAACAAATATAAAAAATAATTTTACAAAATATATCCTCATACACTATCAGTCATCGCAGTAGTGCTAAAATGCTACTGTTGCTCCACTGCTATTACTAGTTGTTTTAAAAGACAAATTAATGTGGAAATTAGAAAGTAGCAGATGTGAAACAATCTCAAGCATAAATTCCTTCACACTTCTTATTAAGTGTGGTTAAGTTTTTGTTTGTCAAACACCCTTTGGTTCAGAGAATAAAAGCAAAGAAGGGAAAATTTAACTGTTCTTCAGTGTTGTAAGCCCGCTGAGCTCTGTAATTTGCTGAAGATTTGTTTTCTGACACTTTTACCAGAAAAGTGAAGGAAAAAAAGGGGGGAAAAAGTGTTTCTCCAAAAACATTCTGACCCATAAAAAGACCCAACTGTGTGTGTTGGAAAACATGTCCAAAAGCTTCTCTATTTAAGGCTTTTTTCTCTTTCAATAAAATGTCAGTACCTCTTTGAATAGATATTGTCCTTGGCCAAGACCCTAGTGAAAGGCAACAGATGTTGCTAAGATTGTACCCAGGCTATCCTCTATCCTGTTTCATTTCTGAAAGGGAAAAAGAGAGAAAGAGAGAAGAAAACTCACTTTAAATCACTGGACCATTTTGTACTTCAGCAAATCTGTTTGCACATGCTCGACTGGCCTCGCAGAAAAGGCTGAACCTTTTGCATTCAGCCTGAGGTCAGTTCTAATGCTCTGTTCAGTGGTCCACACTCCTTTCACATGGAGCAGCTGCCTCTGATTGCTAGAACAAATTGAGGTGATTCAGGCCACCAGCAGGGCCACGGTACAAGTGCTTTTCACCAGAAAGGGAGGCAAAGCCTTAGAACAGGACCAACTGGGGCTGCCCACAATAAACCGTAGGATTAGATTTGATACACTCAATATTAAGACATGCTCTTGCTGAAAAGTAGGCCATAGTGACATAAACTACAAGACAGTTGGACTGAAAGAAGAGGAGAGAAAATGGTGTTCAAACATTTATTAAGTTACACCTAATTATTTAATTGGGGAACATTTAAAATAGTAACACTGACAGTTCAGGCTCAAGAATATCTCACTGTTTTACCCTTGGCAGAATATTCTTGATGTAAGCGCAATTCCAAGATCAGTTGTGCCTCCACCCCCACCAATATTGTTTGAAACATTTTCTACAAGTTCTCTGAACTATTTCTGAGATCAATCTAGAGAGAGAGGAATAATCACCATCACCACTTCCTACCATATTATCAATGTGGTTCAGTGACTGGAAGCTGCTACATAGCTGTTATCCAAGTGACAATAACAAAAAAAAAAAAAAGGAAAGGGAAATTAAAAGAAAAAAAAAAGGAAAGGGAAATTAACAGAAAAAGAAAGGGAAAAAAAAAAAAAAAAAAAGAAGATTTGGTATTTACCTCTTTTTAAATTCTTTCTAATCTACCAAATGAGATAAGAGCAGACAGCAGGCATTAGCAGGGAAAGATGAAGGCATAAACCCTCCCCCTTTCCCCAGTGCTCTTGCAATTACTTGGTTCAGTCCCAGATATCAGATCACAGTATTTTCTGCTGTATGAAGGATCAGACCAACAGCTCTCTGAGGCTGAGGCCAAACAGAACAATGCAGTACTGCGTTAAGCCACAACACCAAGCACTTAACCACTTCAAAAGCAAGCGCTCTTTGATGCCTCTGAACAGAAAGGAAAATCTGTATGGATAATAGATAGTTTTACCAGGCTGATCAAAAAATTGATGTTTATGTTAATTCATAAAACCGTGGATTTAAGAGCAGGGGAAATTAGGAATTACAGCATTTACTCTGGCTCTGCATTTAGATAGAATAGCTGGGTATAACATGTGGCCTTTGAAATATAGTTATCCATGAGGTAGCTTAGTAAGCTGGAGAAGAAGGGAAAAAGATCTTAATATTTACTCAGTTAGAAGGTATAGAAATAGAAGCTAAGGGAAAAGATACATAAAAATGTGCCTGTCGCCTCAGAAATATCAAGATGTAGGAAAAGTGTCCAAATGGTATGCTAGAGTCTCTGATACATGACTTCACCATAAATAAATAAATAAATAAATCTTTAAACTCTGAATTACAGACAAAAAGTGGAGGTACATTCTGATCTTCCTTAATTATCATTTCATCCTATTACTTGCTACTGTTTTCACACAGAAAATAGGGGGGAAAAATGCTATGTGTTCAAAGAAAAGTTTTAAAACAAAAGACCACAAAGAGCTTGTTTCTTCAACAGAAGATTCACTTATTTTTCTCCTTAAAACAATAAGTAAATATGAGTATCATGAAATACCCTCACAGTGCTTCTTAAAACTTTCTTTTCTTTAAGGTACTGGATATTCTAAGTGTATGAGTTCTGATAAGCTGCATCTGAAAACTCACTCCTCTTTTGTAAGACGTGTGTTTTTCAGCTAGGCAAGGGGTGGGATTGTGTGTTTTGGTGTCACTAGCAATAAAGTCAGCTGAGACATTTCTCTTCTTCCTTCCTGTCCCTGGGACTGCTGCTCACCCACCAGCTGGAGTGACATCACTATATGTGAGGCTCAGAGGGGTTGTGGAGTCTCCTTCTCTGGCGGTATTTATAACCTGCCTGGATGCATTCGTATGTGACCTGCTCTAGGTGATCCTGCTCTGGCAGAGGGGTTGGACTAGATCTTTTGAGGTCCCTTCCAACGCTTAACATTCTGTGATTCTGTGATTCTGTGTAATAGATCATTTCAACGATTCAAGTTAAATCTAGAAATAAGAAAGAAGTTTCCAAGGTGTTTTACTTAACATAAATCACTTCCCTGATCAACTTTACAGCATGAGTCCACTTGTAACTATACAGAACAAAAAATAGGGACAAAAGGGCAGAAGCAAGCAAATTAAAGTTACACTTTAAGTTTCCTTTAGAAACTTTATACACATTCTTTTGGAAAGCTTAGTATAAAAGGTATTTGGGCATAACTGATGGTATATTATCTAGTTTTTATTTCATTCTGCTAGTGAGCTATATGTTCTTCCTGGTCTTTTCCCAAGCCTCTGCCAAGTCATAGTTTCCCAAAGCATAGATATAGAATGGGAAAGGGGAAAGAATTGAACCTTACCAAGTTCTTCAATGGCAAGTTCTGGAGGTGGAAATGGGGCCTTCTGGGATTAATCTGACAAGAAAGATCAGAGTCACTCCAGCGTGCTTCTGCCTACACTTGCCAGATTTGTACAGCATGTAAGCAGGAATGTATGACTGACAGTGTCAAACACTGCTGAGGAGAACAGTAGAAAGGGTATGGGCATTTGCCAGTTGTCAGTCTGAGGTGATACGCATTTTAATAAGCTAGGCACCAGGGAACAAAAATGGACTGAATTCATGCTTTGCAAGGAACAAGTTCTCATTTGGGTTTCTACATGGTTTCTTCTTGTGCACAAAAAATTAAAATAATATCAAGTCTGTGAAAACTTGTGCCTGCCCTTTCTGGGTAGAAAATCCTATCTAAAAAACTAATATTGGTTTCTATATATCTGTTTTGAGAGTGCAAGTCTTAACATTCAAGTGTGCACAATTTTTTTTGGTGATATCTAAAAAAAAGTCATGTACATATATATATAGGCCTCAGCAGAATGTAGCCTAAAACCCAAATATTCAAGCCCTTAAAACTTAAGTAGATATACTACTAAAGAAAATAATTTTTTAAAACCTAACCATTAAAGAGAATTCAAGGATGGTTATTGCTATGACACGTTTTAATAAAGGTAGTATTCATATCACATTAATTGTACTCTAGGCACATTCAGTACTCATAGGAACAGGCAAGCGCTGCACGGAGCTAAGTCTGATCTCCTGTATGTGTAGGGCTCCTAATTGGTATCACTGACCAAAGGTCCATAAGAATCTCTGATGAGCAGAACATGAAAAGGAAAAAAAAACTACAAAGCTTATTGTGACAGAGATTTTTACATTATTAAAGGGTTAGTACTACTTGGGGATAGTTAACAAAATACATAATAGAAGTAGGCAATAGAGCTGATTTAGAATTTCAAGAGCCTTTTGAAAAATTTCTTCTTTTGAGGATATTAAGCAATGCGCGGGGATGATGCAGAGACATGTTATGGATTAAAAACTAATTAGGGTAGAGAAAATAGAGTATGAATGTATTCCAGCTCACAACCCAGAAGTGTCTTTGCACAGCAGTGCCAGAGCAAGTCTTATTTGCACCAAGCTGCATTCATTGCTTTCCAGTATCCTTACAAATTAAAGGAAAAAAAAAAAAAGTGAAGCACTGTTTCAAATCTTTCTTTTTTCCTCTTCCACTGAGGCTGGGTATACAGTGATGTTCTGGTCTGAAGGATACAGTGTTATAGTTTTGTCCTTGACTATTTACCTGGAAGAAAGAAAGAAATGACAACATTAGCATAGTCTTTCTATCTGAAGCAAGCTGATGGAAACTGAAGGTCAATCAATGTTCAGCTCTGAAGTGGCTTCTTTCTCTGCAGAGGCCACAGCTTTCACTGGCTGTAATTGGCATGCAGGATGATCACCTGCCTGATTTAGTGTTCACATGAGGTCCCTACATTTGGGAGGCTGGCAATCTCAGGCAACTCAAGGGCCTCCAAGACGACTTGACAGAATTCAGAGATTACACCCACTATGGATACATGGGAAACCTTTGGGGCAAACTGTGTTCATTCCATCTGTTTCTAGCCCTTCATGGGTCTCCCTTCAGTAATGATTATTTGCTAACCAGACTCCCTGCCACCCATTTGCACCCATATGTCTGTGCTGAAGGGATGTGTGATCTTCATAATGCCATGTTGGCTGCAGAGCAAACCCTCTTGAGAATTTATTCTCTCAGCTGAGGTCTCAAGTCTCACTCTGTTGGACCCTTGAGGCCATCAACTGCAGTTAAGTCTCCTAATGAAGTTAGGAGCCTAAGGTTACTAAATTCTCTACAAAGTAAAAAGCCTTCTACTACACAGGAATCTACTGCCCTCCATCTTGTTTAAATTGAATAGTGCTTAATAAGTGATACAGTGAATATAGACTGAAATAGAAACAAATTAGGAACATAATCAAGAATTTAGTATCAACTTCAGTTATATTTTAACAGAGAAGGGGCTTCATTCATTCCCATTTGTGCAGTATCCTTTTAGTCTTTGGATAGTATCTACAAGATCTATCAAAAATTATACAACTGAAACACAAACCAAGAGATTATGAAGGTTTTTGATCTGGGTTTAGCTTTAAACTCAGAATAAAGAAATTATTTATGAGGATTAGCATATACAAAAAGTTACATTGCACTATAATCCCCAGGTACTACAATAAAACATCAGAGAAGTAAATCAGAACATAGATGCAAATTAGCTGACTGAAAATTAGATAATAGGTAACAGAGGATGAAAAGCAGCTAAGCGTTGGAGTTTGTTTTGTACACACTGTTATTCCTTGATCATCCCTCACATGATTATAAGAACTATGGTTCACTCAATTGCCACTGTGTACAACTGCTAAAATTTTTCTTATCCAACTCTACCTGGAGAACTTTGCTTATTTGCACATAAAATATCGAGTATTAGAGTTTCGTATACTGAGATATATTGAAGTATTTCATGCTTGGGGATTGAATCTCTTCTTGCGACCAAAAAAAGTCAAAAGTGAGGACAGACTGTATGATATGCAGTGCTTATGAAGAGGGCTTCAAGACTTTCAAGCGCTGACACTAGTCACTTTCTCAGAGAGACACACTGCTCAGGATAGGCTTTGGATGTGAATCAGCATTGCAACGCCTGTGTAATAATAGAATAAGACAGTTGCAGAAGTAGCTGTAACTTTGCAGGAACTTTTCTAAGTATGTACAGTGTGAATATAGTCTCACATCTTTACCTTTTTAAAACAATCCAACAATGAGCTTTTTCACACAATTTTCCCCAAGGAAGAAGGCTGTATCAGTTACTGAACAGTTTAAAATGATTTACTGTGAAAGTGGGAAATAGGTAGAGGAGTTGCATGGTAATATGGTAAAAATGTCTCTTTCTGTGTAACCATGTGCTTCCTCAAAGCACTTTATAAGAATGATCTAATTAAAACCTACTCATCAGAGTATACATTAACATTATTTTTCAATTGTGGATTACCCTTAACACTTTTACTTGAACAGTCAAGAAAAAACAATGCTAAAAATTCATTTTAAAACCTTATTTAATGTCTTTATATTCCCTTTTGATGGAATAATATCACCAACATCTTGAAATAAAAGGATTTCACTGTTGTGGAATTTAGAAGTAGTTTTTACCTGGCAGCAAAAACGGTACTCTCACCAGTTCTAAAATATGACAGTTTTTTGGGTTTTTTTTTAATCCTTCCTATTCTTTTCCATTTATCATATTTTGAGATTTCCCTATTCCATATTTATATATGTATGTTTATGCATCTGTGTGTGCATTTATATATATATTTATGTGAATAGTTCCTTCACTACTTATTCAGACAAAACTCTCACTGAAGAGAGTTGTACTAGCCATAAAGTGAAGATTTAGGATACAGATGTCTTTCCAAGATAAAGTGTTCCATAAAGTAATATTCCCCAACACCTCCAGGCTGCTTAAGCTTGAAGATATGCCACTGGGTTGAATACCACAAAAAAAACCCAAGAACAAGCTCCCTTTCACTCTAGAAGTTTTCATTAATATATTAATTTACTGCCAGTATATTTTGACTTCCATCCATGCCTTATCAGTATTTATTTTTTTTTGTGTGTTATTCAGATTAAAAATAAATAAGGGTGGGATAAAAAAACCCAAGATGTAGGATAACTTGAGATTAAGCCATACTGAGAATACATGCTTCTTATAATACTTGAAATGCAATTTTGGGCTACTTTTGCTATTTTCATTTCAGAGTAAAACACTGTTCTCAGTCTGACTAGATTTCAAGTATAGTTGTGATGCTTTTCCATTAAGAGAAAGTTACAAAGGTGATATAACTACTTCCTTGACTTAGAAACTTCCAACTGATTTTATGCTCTTACTTAGGATGTTCAAAGGTGTTTGAATGTTGTTTCAAATCACAAATTTAGAGGTGAATTCCACTTTCACAGGCAAATCCCATGCTAAACTACAATACAAGGTTTATGAAATATGGTATCAATGAATGTATCAGCTGTTGTGAAGTAACAAAATTAACTTGATAAATTTTTCCCCTTTGTCAAATAGCTGAGGGATGTACAGGTTACCTGACCCTATCATCAGATGCAGTGATGATAAGATGATAAGAACATTCACAGAACTCTGCTATAGATCCACATCCAAAAGTATTTGGTCCTTAGACATCCAATTTTTTGGCCAAATAGCAGACCTTATCTCTTGGAGGGCAGGGGTGGGAAGAGTACAGAAGAAATTAACTGAAAAGTAGATCATAATGTGGCAGAAGAAACCTATCAGAAAGGAACAGGAATAAGCCATAGTTTAAACATATTACAATCACTTAAAAGTCTTAAAATGTAAAACAGAAGCCATGAAACCTTGCACATCCAATTAAATACATTTAAAATAAATCTCATGTTTCTTTTCCTGAAATTGAATTATGAATTTGGTTTTGGTCACCCAATAAATATCTAAGAGCATCCTGAAGTCTTTTAGAGAGAGAGATTAAGAAGATTTCCTTGTCTGAAGTAAAGGAAGAGGTAAAATGTTTCTAGAATTTTTTTAACTTCGGTTCTTATTTTCCATTGATAAAAAATGATCAGCTTTAAAGAACCTAACCAGTATTTTTTCTGGCTGTTTTATGGTCAGTAAATATAGCAATCTTAACACATAAATGGTCCCAAAGAGCACACAAACTAAATTTTTGTGCCAAGCATGATCTCTGTTTAGAGGGATTATGGCAAAGGGCATTCCTCTACTGCTTGCTACAAACCCTTTCAGAATAAAATACATTTTAAAAGAGCATTTCTTCTCAAATGAAAAGGCAAAAGAGCCTACAAAACTGATGTCTGATGAGGTTACTATTTTCCTAGAGACATGAAGGAATTGAACTGGATATCAAATGCCCTCTATACTTTTGAAAATCATAGTCATCTATCAGGCACTGAAATCTATAAAAAACAATTCAATGCACTCATCTATTTTGCTGTAACATGGAATGAAGCTGGTGAAGGGTCTAGAGAACAAGTCTTATGAGAAGTGGGTGAGGGAACTGTGGTTGTTTATCTTGCAGAAAAGGAGGCTCAAGGGAGACCCTGTCACTCTCTACAACTACCTGAAAAGAGGTTGTAGTGAGGTGGGTGTTGGTCTCTTCTCCCAAGTAACAAGTGATAGTACAAGAGGAAATGGCCTCAAGTTGTGCCAGGGAAGGTTTAGTTTGGACATTAGGAAAGACTTCTTCACTGAAAAGGTTGTCAAGCCCTGGAACAGGCTGCCCAGAGAAATTCTAGTCACCATCCCTTGTGGTATTTAAAAGATATGTAGATATGTTGCTTAGGGACATGGTTTAGCAGTGGGATTGGCAGTGTTAGGTTAATGGTTGGACTCAATGATCTTAAAGGTCTTTTCCAACTGAAATGATTCTATGATTCTATGAAGAAACCATGAGCAAAAATGCATAGTAATATATTTAAGAGATAAAAGAATATTTTAGTGAACTATACAAATAGCCAAAAGAAATTTGTGTTTCTAAGAAGAAAAACACTGGTTTGAAAAGAAAAAAAAAAAAAAAAAAAAAAAAAAAAGAAGAAATAAAAGAGAATCTGAGGGAATGTTTCTCTGTTTATTATGTAGAAATAAACCTCCTTAGTATCTACTGTGCATTTTTAATTCCCTGGGTATAAAATAATAATTGATGTAAACAGGGAAGACACTACCCCTCTCAGTCTCATGGCTGGTTGGAAATAACATTACAGCACATACTCAAAATTGTGTTCTGTGATCACCATTACTGGAACTAATTTTAACTATGTAGAACACTGGTCTGACTTGTTAAACCCGAAATACACTCTGTCCATAGGAAAGCTGTCCATACGCAGATGATGCAGATGGCACTTCATTTATTAAAATAAAATACCTTGATCATTCTACCTTTAGTTCTTAAAGTAGATTCTATGTGTCTGGGAGATATGAGTGCTGCTATCAAAACTAGAATGTGAATATGCACTGAAAATAAAGAGTGCAAGGATATGACAAATTAAGTTAGTTGCTTAGTTCATCTGATATTGACCAGTAGTGCTCAGATGTAATCAGAAACTAAAATGTAAATTCTCTTTTCAAGTCAATTCACTTAGTTTGGAGGAAAAAATGCATCAAACTGATCTGCTGGGACATTACAAGTTAAATCAATAAAACCACACTATTTAGAATTACTGTAGCTGCTGAATCAACACAAGCCCTATGAAGATGACTGTTAAAGGGTTAGAGGAGATTATATAAAACAAAATGCATTCACCAGTCTCCACATAGAGCTTCTCCAATAATAGATTGGTATGCAATTTGTATATTGAAACAACTGCAAATAAAGCAAGTCCTCTGAAATCATACTATTTTTAATTGTAGAGCATCTAAACATAGAGATTAAATGTTTAAAATGTTGTTATATTTCGGTACATTAGCCTCTCTTGTCTGGAGAGATGCTCTATTTCACTCTGAATAGTTGTCCTTATAGCTGATGAACAATCTCTCAAAACATAAAATGTTCTACTGGGCAGAGATCCCAGGTAAGGAAACACAGCAAATGAAAGACCCGATGACTGATAGAACTGTGTTTCAAGTCATCCACAGGGTCAGCTGTCTGTGGCACAACAGTGAAGATTGATATGAAGAAAATGTATTCCCCGGTCAACTTTCATTTGCTTGAGCTGGAGAATCAGGATTGCAGCTCCATAAATTTATTGAATCTCCTCTTTAAAAACAATTGCATCAGCCGCAGTTAACCTGGCCTTAGTTTTCTTTGGAGACTGCTCAATAACTGATTTGACCTCCACTTGTGTTTTGACCTCCATTTTTGTGTCGATTTGGTGACATTGTGCTGACAAATTCACACTGACAGTTTTTTGCATCAGGGTGTGCTGTACTTCAACTCAGTGGAGAGACTGCACAATGTATAGGTCCAAGACTGATATCTTTGCTTTGTTTAAGTGCATGTAATCTGATTTGAAATAGATTTAAAGCCCTTGCCATGATTTCTTGGATGTCTTAAACCTGGACCATCTTTGTTTATGGGAAATACCAATGGTCAGATAATAAAATTTTCCCAAGAAATGTTATCTCAGGCAGAATGTTATTTGCCTTAGTTTCCACCATACCATCCAAAGAGATTCCATGAGAACAAGTGACATTGTGTCAGTGGGTACAAGGCAGGGAAAGCCTATCTGTGTTTCAATAGTTATTTTTGCAGTTCACGGTGTTCCTCTGGCTTGTGATGCCTTTAAACCTATTTGGGTACCAACTAGGCCTCATCCTTTTGGAAAGTTTTACCAAAGAGAAGTTGTAGGAAATCATATCTAAAGAAGACTTATCACCTTCCTTCACATCATCAAATCAGTTTTACCACATGGATCTAGCAGTGAGATATTGATGCAGAATTGTTGGTCTCAGAGAATGCATTTCAAACTACAAACATTATTCATCAAAAGCTTGTATCTTATCAACTTTGTTTAAAGTCAAACTTCTATCTGAGGAGTTGTCTTCTCTTGGCTGTCAAACATGTTACATTTCTCCCTTAAAAATCTCTTCCATTGAATATGTGATTAACCCCAGAAAACTTCATGCAGTGACTCTCTAAGTCATATCAATAGCAAAAAGATGATTGGCCTCTTTTCCACAAGTGTTGCTTTTCAGATACAGTACAGATGGCTACAGGGTTGTCAGAGGGGACCCTCTTTAATAGTGATCTCCAGTCATTTAATGACATACTTGAAATCAGTACTGCTTAAGAAAATCAGTAAGTTGTGCTTAATATTAATTAAGAATATTAACCTGATTTCATTCAGTAATTGCTCCTGCATAAAAATGTCTAGAATTCAATTAGTTGTACTTGAAGGACATAACTTCTACAACAAAATTACCTGCTTGTCTGAAGTAGGACTATGGGAACTATTTTGCCTCAGAGAACTGTTTTTCACAAGTTCGCTCTGAGCAGCAATTCCTTTATAGAACTTTAGCAAATAAAAAGACACATTCCACTTGTGTGAAACTTTCCATCTGACGCTCAGAAAAAGCTTCCTGACACTTTTGTTTCACAATTTTTGCAATACAGAATAATACTATTACGATCTTACAGATAGTGAAAATCAGGGAAAAAAACCCTTGGAGAATTTATAATAGAAGTCCTTAGCAGTAATATAGACTGAAGAAACAAGTAGATTTTTCATATACATGTAAGCTAGGTGACCATACAAGCAGATTGCTGTGTCATTATTAATAAAAATTAAATGTTTTTTTATACCTGTTGGGAAAATTCAGACATATCTTTGAGTATACAAAAAAGACCTCTCTGATACATCCTAAACCTAGTGTTACAGCTAGTGCTACATTCCTTTCTTCATCTTCCCAGACAGAAACACGTCAGCCAGGACAGGATCCCAGGGAGGGCAGTGGACAGCTGCCGGGCTTCAGCCCACCCACCTTAGATCCAAGAAGTGGCCAGTTAGTGTATTGATCACTTAGTTGCTGCACCTTGTCAAACAACAGCAACCTTGATGCTTAGAACACGTTGTGGTCAAGTTTTTCCGAACTTCAGTAAGAAACTGAAGGGAGGAAAAAAAAATCTCGAACTGCATTTTAACTCATTGTATTCAGAGGATTGCATGATGATGCATAAGGAATCAGTCAGAGCAGGCTAACGCATGTGGTGTAATCCAGATAATTTATCTAGTTGTGTGGTTTTAAGCATAAGTTTGGACATTATTTTGAAATACATGTGTCCTTGATAGATGGATTAACAGATTGTGAAATGTTTTTTTTTATTTCATCTCAAGAAAGACAAATATTACAGTTAAGGCACTCTGAAGGAGGGAACTTTGGACTAGCATTACACTTCAAACATGTTGATATCCATGCAGGAAAATTCCTGTGAAGTCAGTAACCTTATTATTCTTTCATACAGCCTGAGTCCACTGCTATTCTTGAATTTCTCCGGTATCACACCAAGCAAAAGAAAGTTGAAAATATTTGCCAGTGTTCTGTAAGAGAAAAATAGTACAATGCATTTTTTCCTGCTACAGAAGAGATTAATTCACATGCAATGTACCAGCACAATATATTTTACATTCCCACTCAGAAATATACATATGTACTCACTCTCACAAGAGCATACAGTAACTACAGTCAGATTCATGTCTCTGTGGAGCAATTTGAAAGAGTGTGATCCAGAAACTTAGCTGAACATTAAGCCTGGAGGAGCTGTTAAGCAACAAGGCTTTGCTGATTAAAACATGAACTTTATTTTAGTTTATTTAATTCATTTTGTATTTGGCTGTTTTATGGTAATTAACTCTTATGCAATTTTTATTAAATTTACTTTAGGCCCTAAGTGAATATTTCAAGTTGCTATTGACAATTGTTTGCTGACTATCAAACCCACGTTGAATGTATTACCACATTTAATTCTCAACACAATTATGAAAAAGTGGAGTTACTCAGAGGTCAAAGACAAGGATGGGAAGTCAGGAGGTATAAATCTAAATGGAAATCTGCAGTGTACTCACTCTGTAGGCTAGAAAGCCACAGCTACTCTAGATGGGGACCATGACAGATTTCTGGAAGAGAAGCGACTCACAAAATTCCAGTGCTTGGAAGATGATATCTTGGAAGTCCTAGTTAAAGTATTCTTTGAACCAATACTAGGCCCCAAAAATGAATTAATTTGAAAGAGTCTGCTTTGTACTGTAGTAGTTCATAGAGAGTTACCTGGAGGGAAATCCCAAACCTGTATTTCAATCTCCTCATTGCTACACAGCCATGGTTACCTAAATGTTTAAAGTGCTTCAGATTTTATATTGTCTTATGAAACAGATTCAGCTCTGCAGACAGGGTTTGACTGGCAGTTTTACTACAACACTGGGTAATCTTTTAAGTAATAAGTACTACCAGTAATGACATTATTAAAAAGCATTATTATCTTAGCTTTGTAGTGCAAGACAGACTGGAAAGATGATCTTGTTGTTATAGGGCAGAAGTTATGAATTTTACATCCAATATCCAGCTTTATTACACACGTCCTTGGCGAGCCAGGATAGTGTCTCCATATTTCAGTCATCCCCCTTTCTGTACAACTACATACATTGTTGAAATCAACCTTTTCTGTTTCTATATTTAGCACCAATACAACAGGACAATTAAAAGGTATTCTAAGACACTAGCAGAGGTTCTCTTTTTGTTTACTGCACTGGTATCCTCTGAAACACTCTGTGCAGTTTAAGCACTGTTATCTGTGTCTGATCTTGCTTTTCCTTAACATGGTTTTATAGTATTTTGAGAAATGCAAAACTGGCGACAAAGGAGAATGAAGTTAGTTTACCCACAGGCTAAAAGCATTAAGAAAGTGATGTGCATTAGAGCATTTCACATCTGGAAACTTCTGCAAGGTAGTTCAGCTCTCCAGTGTCTTCTCTTTTAAAGCCACTTACCGATAGTAACATCTGCTCTAATGTTTTTTGCCGATTGGGATGCCTACTGCACAAGGAATGGGCTGAAATCAGCAGTTAATTTTGTAGGCCCAGCACTGCAAGTAGAAATAGGTCTGGGTGGTCAGTTCCTCTAAAAAAGGTGAGGTGAAATGGTCCTTTCTAGGGGCAGGAGGACTCGCAGCATTGGCAGATGGCTGCTTTAGTCACAGAAGTAGCTCTAATCAGGATGTTTGTAGAAAGGGAGATAGTTGTGAGGTCAGTGAGAAATGGTGCCAGACATGGAGTTAAATGACTGAGGAAATAGAATTACTTTTATCACCTTGCTTTAGTCGTTTTGTTGAAAATAAGATACAGTGTTCTTTTATCCCTCCAGAAAATGATACTATAGTATAAGCTGTCCTGTCCACTGACCCTATGACAAAAGTGATGATAGTTACTGGGCTCGTAAATGTGAGAAGTCTTCCAGAGTTATAGATGGATACAGTCATGAAGAAGTAGGAAGATGAAGTGTAAAAAACAAAACAAAATAAAAAACCATACTTTTAAGGCCTTCTCTAAAGAGAAAGAGCAATATTCTACCTTGAATTTAGTGCTTGGACAGCTGCACACATATCAGTTCCCTTGGCTAATTTAGAAAATGGAGGTTGTATTATAAAGATGATGAGGATTCTTTTGTTTATTTGTTTGTTTTCCAGCCACTCTTCAGGAATAAGTCTGCAAAAAAATTGTTAGAAATGTCTGTGATGCTTTCTCCCTTTCTCTCTATGCCTTTCTTTCTAAGGACTTGCTGAAATCAGGCCAGCAGTTTTCCTTCTCACAAAAAAAAACATATGAAGAGAGTTCTATGGGAGGAAATCTCTTCAAGGACCTCAAGCAGAGCAATCACATTACAGCAGATAACAAACTGCAGATCTGAGTATTGGTAAAATGACATAGAAGTAGTTAAGTTCATGCACAGGGTGATTTTTTTTTTTCACTCAGCTACTGGTTTCTCTCCTGTGTTCCTGATACTCTGCCTGAATATGGATGAGGGATAATCTAAGGTCCATGCTCTCATTAGTGCTGCTGACTACCAGAGGAAAAAACTCTGGTTTGCACTAAAATCATGTTAACCATTAAAAATATGTGAATTTTCTTCTAGGATCTCAAGCTACTAAACTGAGAAATAGGACAAAAGAAATTTGTTAAAACATTACACTCAAAAATAGCAGTAACATTAAATTCCTACTTAATGTAATGATCTGATAAGGCTTTCCTCATCTGACTATGATGCACAAAGGCAAAAGATAAACAGCATGTACTTTAGATGCTTGCAGTCTCTAGAAGAAAGGTCCTTTGCCATTCTACAGTGGGGGTTTAAGTGTTTATTTTATGTGTGAGTGTAAAACCCCCCTGGAAAAAGCACTGGGGATGATGGAAGATTATAGGGTGTGATTTACTCACATCCATAGACATGAAATGGTCCCCTGTGTAATCTAGATGTAGGTTATTGTGGAAGTAATAAAAGTAATGAAGAATGTCTACTGCTTCACATATACAAACTGTTATTTCATGTATTTGAGAATCTTCTGGCCACCTAGAGTGCTGCTTTTGATTCCCCTGTTGCTTCTGACAAACCACCCACATTTCTTTTAATTTTTTTTTTTAATGATGTGCACTTTTGCCCCACCCAGTGGCCATTACCTAAATTGCCAGCTCTGCGTGATTTTTAGAGGAGTCTTCCCCTCTCGGCCCCTGTCTGCAGGGTGGATCTGCCACTGAAAGCAGAACAAAAGCAACATCTGTCCCCTGTTGCTACTATGAGTATATTAGGCTATCATTATCTGCACTGACACTGCCATCTGTAATGTGCTCTGGGGCAAACACAGGCACTGCCAGTAGCTTCAGCACCACAGGCAGATGCTTCATCATGCAAGACGATGCACGGAACCAAAATACGCTATACATGAATCGAAGTACTTGAGAAGAGAGAGAGAAGGAGCGAAGGAGAGGCCAGACAGGAAATAAATGCTGTTCATGTGCCTCATCAACAAAGATGGAAACAAGGAAGCATAGGCTAGGTCAGGAACATTACTCAAGCTAAAGGAATAACAAGTATAAAAAAGAGACTCATTTTATTGCACCAGGAAATCTGAGAGTCTGTAACTTTTTATGGACTTTTATATCTTCCCTTTTTTCATGAGTAACTTACAAAAATTGGTTTCAAATTAAAGTAATAAATAGAAATTGTTTTTCTCAAAATTCCTGCCTTCATTCATTTGTAACAGGAAACAAAACATATACACACACACACACAAAGATGGGCAATAAAGACAGAGAAAGGACCTTTTGTTTTCCCCTTGTAATGACTTTCTTCTCTCTAAATCACAGAACTTTTATGTAGAACTATATCTTCCTCTCCCTGGACCAATCTCTCTGTCATTATGTTCTAAATGAAAAAGAAATCTCTTCCTGGACTTTACTGTCACATCTGAAGGCACAAGTGCAAAACAGAGAAAAATGAAGCTTTTCAGAAACCCTAAGCATTCTGGTTAATACTTTGTTTGTTTGTTTGTTTGGTTTTTATACTGTCTTTAGAGGTAGGAATGAAAACCCACATATTTCAACCAATATCCTGATTTCTCTACCTGAAAAAACCCAGTTCTGTCCGTGTTATAAACAAGATGCTTACTGTATATATGCATTATATTATACATCTATTACAACACTAGCTAGGTGTTTTAGCTGAGACTGGGGCTTTTGCATCATCTGTTTTGTATTCATGCAGCAAAAGAGAGCCACTATCAATAAAAATGTACTTTCCTTCCAGAATGAAATGTCTCTACAAAAGCTACTTCAGTACTCCAGCCGTATGGATGGTAACAACATCAATTTCCAGAAGTCTCTTAACATATGAGTAGCTGCAGATCTGCACTTTGATGTCATTTCTTCCCCACTCTCTTTCTCCCTTCCCCCATTCATGGTCTCAGGAATTTACTCTTTACCTTCCAGAAATGGATTTCTTTGCTGCAGGCAAAATTAATCTCAAATATGGAAAACGCCTACGGTCTTGCATGACTGTATGCAGCACATGTATATATTAGCAACATTTTCCCCACTGTTTCATATGCTTCATCAAAAAATTGGTCATTAAGACCTGCACTATTTTCACAGAGGTAGAGATTTTTCTCTAAGTATGTTGAATTACACAACCAGCTTTAATTGCAGTTAGATACAGAAGACAGGACTGTAATAATTCCATGTTGTACAGGCGAAGAATGAAGGATTCTGTCTTCTCTATCCACCAATTGTTGTACGTCACCCTCCAGTCACTCTTTTATTGCACTACAAGGACTCTGTCTCGTTGCGGGAGAGAAGAAGGTATCAAATGATGCCTTTATATTAAGTGGTCCAACCATGCCTCCATCAAGATTAAGTAGGTCATTTACAAGAGCCCTAGAACACACTGTATTCTGCAGAAGGAGTTTGAAGTATAACAGACAAGCAGCCATCCAGACAGCAGCCCTGATCGCACTGCGTATGAGATAATATTTTTCTCAGAGACTCCCCCCCAAAATAAGCACAAAGTGTCTTTAAAACGCCTAGAGACAAAATGGTGCTTTCACCATGTCTTCTCATATAGTAAAGGTTTTGTTAGCATTGTTTAGACATCATCACTAGACGTCTATGATGATTTTCTCAACATTTGTAGAGGCTTTTTATAGTTTCCTATACATTGTTGCTTCTCTTCTAAGAAGTGCCTATTTAAAAATACAGTCCCCAAGAGTTAAACCAGTTCAAGCTATTATAAACTTGCCACATTTGTCTAGGGGAAGTTTCAGGGGGTTTGTCAAGTTTAATTAGAAATGGCACAATGATTGTGCACAATGTAGCAGATTATCAGGGCTACTTGTTAAACTATAAAAGGATGGCTAAGCTTCAGAGTGAAGCTAGTGTCCAAATTAGCAAATTTGATAGTGTATAGTTTATGCTCACAAAAAATAATTGCTTTTTCCTCCTTTCTTCTGCAGATTGTTTTGTTTATCTGAGGAAAAAACCAACAAGCCTATAGAGCTCTGGCTAATACCTCTGAATTAGACCTGGGTTCACAACAATAAAACCTAGGAAAATGCCATGCCCTTTCAGATGCCTTATCTATTTTTAACATTTCTTATTTTTATGTTAAATTCATAATATACCCTTTGCTGGAGTGTAGCATGTTTTCATCTCAGAAGGTCATTTACTGTGAATTCTGAGAACAAATGTTGAACTAAAGGAAAAACCAGATATCTGCAAGAGGTGATATGCATGGATGGAAAGAGAGAGAGGAATATTCCAGATACCTTTTCCATTTAGACTGTCTGTGTTGAAAAGAGACGAGACTGCGAGGTTTAAGCAAATGTTTTACTTGAACTCAGAGGTTTAACTGTAAGGCCCAAGCAAACCATCTATTTGAAGTCTAATACACCACTAATGCAGGTTTTTATGGTTACAGTGGAAGAATTCACTATTACAACTGAAAAGCAAGAATGCACTACAATAAACTAGAAAACGCATTGAATATTAGACACGTTAGTTAATCACCTGAGTCTGCAAACTTACGGCATGTTAAATATTTGCTATCCCTCCAGCCAAGGGCTCTCAATCTTAGAAAAGTCACCTTGGCCGATGTTCTGACCAAGGGAGAAAGGTCTCCATACAAGTGAGTACTGGAGAGGCAACTCCCAAAACCTAAGCTAAATATTAGCACTGTTATCCCCTGGTTTATGTGACTGATTATACAGTTTGAATACAGAATGTTATAGCTGAAACCCTCCAGGTTGTTTCAGCCAGGTTGTTCATCCAATCAGTTGTGCCCAATTGGATTATACCATCTGGAGACACAGAAGTTGTCTTCTTGGCTGAAACCACCACTGAAGCCCTCCAGGTTCTCCTTACTTTACTTTCTCAGGAAGCAGAATAGTGGTTTGAATTGAGACTCAGGACATATCATTTGTTGAGGAATTTCAAGGCTCAGCTCAGGTTTCTGTTCTTTTCCTGGTGCAGCATTGCCCTGTTTGGCCTGGGGCTTATGGACATCTCAAGGCTGAGCAAGGTACACAGCTCCATATGTATTATCTCTGAACAGACAGGGCCATGGATAGGAAAATCAAGGCTGAGTCACCTGCATGACCTACACGAGTTGCCTGCATGCACCAGATGATACTGAAACTTGCTTATGAACTATGAGCCAGAAAATCCATACACTAATTGCCACAAGACACTTACATAGAAACACCCACCTGAAAACTTCTAAGAGATATAATAGGAACAGGAGTCAAAATCCAGTTCCTCTGTGGCAAGTCCAGCCTCTTTATTGATTGTGTGATTTGCATTGACACATCTGGGGCACAATAAAGACAGCTTGAGAACATTCCAAACCTGATAGGCTGTAGCATGTTATCCTCACTCTTTGCATTCATGTAGACATCTCCCACCTTTCACATGATCAGCAACCAGACAGATTGCTGAGGTCAAATGATTCCCAGTACATGCTGAGGGGACAAGGGGAAGGGATGGTAAAGAGGTTCTTCTTCTCTATCTTTCTTTTGTCCTCCTCTGCTTCCCTCCTTCTTCTCTCCTGCTCTCTCTCATATACTGTGGTGACTGTCAAAACAACATATCTGCACTAATGTATTCCATCTAGAAATAATCTCTTACAAAGTACCTTATTAAAAAGTAAACCTGTATAATGATTAATTTCATTAGGCAACATTCTTCCCTGAAGGGTCTTGTTTATAATGAAATCTTCAGACAATCTCTACCTAGGGAAGCAATATGTCTGCTAAGAGCATTGCAAAATAATTATGAAATGGCAAAATATAACATACCAACCTTTTTAGATGATTGAATAATAATATTCTAAAAAATCCTACCCCTCCCCCCCCCCCCTTTTTTTGTACCTTCAAGTTCTTTACACTGCATGGTGCAAAATTAACATTAACTTAACTAAAACTTTAAAATACCGAACCATTCTCACTAGAGCTCCATAATAACATGAAGATCAAACACAGTGAACTAGAGAATCCTAAATTTTAAAGGATTGCCACACACTGAGTATTCCAGAAATTAGTGTTTAGTGGTCGTATTTATTTACAGTGCCTCTGTATACCACAGTAATTTAATGAAGTCCTGGTCAATTTGCTTACAAATTTTATCAAATGTAAAAAATATGGAAATTGCCCAACACACACACATTAAAAAAAGGCTTTTCTTAAAAATGTCACTTAAAGACTTGAATGAAGTCCTTTGTGGAATCTGTAATAAGGAGCTTGTTTATACATATTTATTGTCTGAAAATATCTGGATGCCAAGACTCAAGAAAGTCTTGTTTCACATTAGAGTAACCTTCATTTTGGAGCAGGGCTTAAGCTTACAGTGGACAATGTGGTTTTTTTTCTTTTCTCTACACAGACAGCTATCTTGTATTGACAATGGGCTACACTGAAGAGGCTTGCTCTGAAGGAATAAAGAATGTCTGCTTTGTGCACACATTCTTGTGCTGGATATTTACATTTGCCTACAAGAGTTTAGACTCCAGTAAATAGGGATTACTCAGTGGATCTGCCCTTACAAAGGTTTGGTTGCTTCCTTTATTGCTGATTTTCATTTCATTCCTCAAAGATTCAGAGATAAAACATATTTTAAGTCCTTTTTAGATAAAGTTGCCTCATGCCCACAATTCATCCTGTATCTCAACCTCTGCAATTTGCTATTTTACTCTAATTTATTTAAATGTAAGCATCTTTCAGCATAGTTTTGTTCTGTTCTGTATTAAAATGATTGCTAAGATATTCAATTTTCAGAATACTGTATTAACTCAGACTACAGAACAGGCATTCTAGGAGAAAAATTCTGATTATTCAGCAGTGCAACTCATACTTTCGAGTGTTCTACACAGGTCAGATGATGTCATCCCAACTGTCCTACAGTTGAGACTATCTGATCGAGGAGTTGAGAATAAGGTAGAAGATAAGCAGGAGGGAAGTATATCTATCATGGTATGATTTTTCCAATTCTCTTGTTTATTTAAAATAAAATTGTTATCAACATCAGGAAAATACTGGTTTCTTTTGAAGTCTGCATGTTTTTGAGAAAACAGAATTATTTTTTCTCAGTCTACATTTATTTTATTTTTAGCGTTTGAAAAGTTGCAAGGTGTATGCAAGTTTACTCTCTCTTATATGCAACATAATTTACTTAGTAATTAAAATGCAGTGATTGTCATTATGAGTCCAATATTTGCTCATAGTTGCATGTTGGTATCAGAGGCAATTTGAAATTACACCTTCCTTACCATGGGAAGGCATGGCCTGATTTGTATCCCATGCAGAGCAATGCATTAACCATCACTGACACTCTCATTAACTCATGGATCTTTTCTTCAGAGCTATATTTGGTATGCTGAGTAGGATCATCTTTCATGCATACTGTACCATTCTGTGCAGGTACATTCGTCTTTTACCTTTCATTTCCCCTTTTTCATCATCTCCAAATGATGGGGCTAAGTGAAAGCCATTTCAGTGAAGAATACAGTTATCATTCCTTAGTACTGTCTCAAGTACCTCAGATTTCCACATGATTTCTGTAATCTTTGGATGGACACAGAGCAGCTTTGTTTCTAGGTTCAGACAAGAGCTCAGGTCTGCTCCTACTACCATTAAGGTAAATTAGAGTGTTTAAATGTCATGGTACTTTATTTCCTCATTTTTTAACATATAATGGAGCATTCCCATCAAATGGTTAATATCAAAACTAAAAGTCTTCCCTTATCTGTTTCAGGCCCTATTTTCTGCTTTAAAAATGTGTCTTCCACTCTATCCTGCCCAGGATTTCAGACTGCCAGTTCCTGGAGACAACCCAACTCCAGGCCATGACACCACCCTGGGATGAAAGTCCCCTGGAATAGGCTGGACTTGAGGACCCTGCAGCAGCACCCGCTTCTTCAGCACAGTAAGGTTACAGGCTTGCTTGGGCTGCTGATCGCAACTGAAGCACAGCAGCATGGGAAAGGAGAGAAGGTGATCTTTCAAATAGGTCTTTTTCATAACTTTCTAAGGAAATAAGCAGTTAAAATTACTTTCCTTAAAACCACATATACTGGGTTTGCATGGAAAGAATTTGGTGGTGGAGGGGACTACAGGGGTGGCTTCTGAGACAATCTGCTTAAAAGTTTCCCCTGTGTCCGATGGAGCAAATGCCAGACAGATCCAAGATGGACCCACAACTGGCCAAGACTGAGCCCATCAGTGGTAGCACCTCTGGGATAACATATCCCCCTTCTTAGGGGGAAAAGTTGCTTCACAATAGCAGCTGTGGTAGAGGAGTGAGAGTATGTGAGAGAAAGAACTAACAGACGCTAACGTCAGTGCAGGAGGGTCAGGAGGTACTCCAGGCACTGGAGCAGAGCTGCCCTTGCAGCCTGTGGGGAAGACCACGGTGAAGTAGGCTGTCCCCTGCAGCCCATGGAGGTCCACAGTGGAGCAGATCTCCACCTGCAGCCCATGGAGGACCCCAGACTGGAACAGGTGGATGCCCAAAGGAGGCTGCGACCCCAAGGAGAGCTTCCACTGGAGCAGGCTCCTGGCAGGACCTGTGGAGGGAGGAGACCATGCTGGAGCAGGTTTGCTGCCAGGACTTGCAACTCCATGGGGAATCCCTGCTAGAGCAGCCCATTTCTGAAAGACTACACTCCCTGGAAGGGACCCATAGTGGAGCAGTTAATGAAGAACTACAGCTCATGAGAAGGAGCTCTCTCATATTGAAGAGGTTCATGGAGGACTGTTTCCCATGGGACAGATCCCAGCCTGGAGCAGGGAAAGAGTATGAGGAATCCTCCCACTGAGGAGGAAGGAGCAGCAGAAATGTGCGATGAACTGACCGCAACCCCCACTCCACATCTCCCTGTGACACTGTAGAGGAGGAGGTAGAGAAAATCAGGAGTGAAGCTGAACCCAGGAAGAAGGGGGGGGGGGGGGGGGGGGGGGGGGGGGGGGTTTGAGCTTGGCATTTCTTACCCATTGTCCATTTACTTATTTAACAACCATTTCTCACACCGGTGCGTCTTTTTC